>QUSF01000023.1:10985298-11049667 GCA_003676055.1 Chloebia gouldiae
GATGTAATTAAAAATTAGTAAGAGGTTTTTGGGGTTTTTTGTGGTTTGTTTTTTTTTTACTTTGACAAAATACACAGCAGAGACAAACTTGCCTTAATAAAATGTTTTTATTAATAAGAATGTTTCATTAGTAAAAAAGATTGGTTGTAAGCAGGTTACTCTTTTTGAAAGTGTACATACTGTTCCTTTCCTAAATGTTCAATGGCATGGTAGAAATGTAATTTTGATGTGTGTTTTCTGTGTACAGTATCACATTGTGGGCTAAAAATTGGGAGATATGCATAAATACTGTGTTGGTACCATGAGCTGTTACTTCAGGTTTACCTGAGATTTTGTTAACTTTACAATGGAGTAAAGGAAGACAAAAGCCAGCATTAATACCCCATTTAATAGTCTTTAAGTTTTGTGCCACTAGAGACAGACATTCTAGTTCTGACCCAAACTGCAGACCATGTTTCTGTAATGGTCAGGACAACTTATAAATATATGCCTGTTTAAGTGACTGTATAAAATAATGATTCTTTGTGTTATCATAGGAATAATGAGAGATTTGGTTACTAATTCCACAATACTTTAATCAGATAAAGTGCTAGATAATTACAGCTAACCAAGGGGTCCACTTCTGAATGTAACTTGTTTTTCTTTATAGAAGCTGAATATGAAAAGTGAGGTTGTCTGTGTTTTTGGGAAGGAAGTAAAATGTTACTTAAATGATAAAATCTGTATTTTTCCTCTTGCACCTGGAAAAATTAATTATAAAATTACCATTGATCTATTCCAGGGCAATTGATATAAGAAGAGCAGTAAAATGCTCTATATACAGTTGCTGACCTTTTCCCTTTTTTGGTCTGCCTTATCCAGAAACACATTTTTATCTCTTCTCATAGCAATTGATGACCTTGCTGGACATGAAGAAAAACAAGGAGAGTGTAGTGATAACTTGGCTGCTTAAAAAATTACTCATCCACTCCTTAAAAGTGAAAGAGAAGTTCTTTGAAGTGTGGTTTGTGTGGCTGGGGTGGTTTAACCCCAACTGGCAGCTCAGTACCACACAGCCTCCCTCTCACTTCCCCACCTGCGGGATCAAGGACAGAATTGCAAGAGTAAAAGCAAAAAAAAAAAACAAACCTCTTGTATTGGGATAAAGACAATGTAATAGGTAAAGGAAGAAATGCACACACAAGCAAAGCAAATCAAGGAATTCTTTCACCACTTCCCAGGAGCAAGGCAGGTGTTCAGCCATTCCCAGTAGAGCAGGGCTCCATCATGCTTGGTGGTCACTTGGGGGGACAAATGCCATCACTCCAGGCATCCCCCCTTCCTCTTCTCCCCAGCTTTATATGCTGAGCATGATGCCAGCAGGTCTGGAGCATCCCCCTGGTCAGCTGGGGTCACCTGTCCTGGCTGTGTCCCCTCCCAAGGTGTTGTGCAGCCCCAGCCTCCCCACTGCTGGCGTGGTGTGAGAAGCAGGAAAGGCCTCGACTCTGTGCAAGCTCTGCCCAGCAATAGCAAAACCATCTGTATTTATCAGCAGTGCTTCCAGCACAAACCCTAAACACAGCCCTGTCACAGCCACTGCAAAGAAAATCAACTCTACTCCAAGCAAAATCAGCACAGTGGCTTGAGGTCTTTAAATATTCTATGGTTCTTTTCTACAGTTCTTACACATAGTACTGAACAGAGCAAAAAGTAATACAGTCTTTGAAGAAAGACCACAGTCACTTTTCAAGGTTTGTTTTTTTTTTTAATGCTGTCAAGGAGGAGCATTTAGAATGCCACATTTTTAAGAGTTGCTTTCAAATACATGTTCAGATGAAGTATGTTGAAGGAAGATTATTCTTAAAATTTTGCTAATGTATGGATTTTGCAAAGGTTTTAAATGGAGTAGGAGTATTTTAAAGCAATTTGATGTTAAACTGCAGGAAAGAAAGCTTGAAAATAAATGGCATAAAATTTCTAGAATTGGTGTCTAGCTTAGAAATGTGCATGTGTTAAAAGGCTTATCTTTGTTGTTTGTTTGTTCCGTGTTACAGATCTTTCATGAGGGAAAGTTATATGTCTTATATATTTTACAAGGGGATGACAACTGCAATACAAGGCATCTCTTTTGTAAATCTTGGTACAAGTTCCTTCATGCTGAAGTGTGATGTAGGTATTAGTTTGAAGTGGGTTTAAAAGTTTATTTTCATATGGTTTTTTCGAAACCATTGAATTCAGCCCTGCTGCAGGAGGTGCCACCCTCTGTCACTGCGGGTGCGCTCGGTCCCTGTCAGGGCAGGCTCAGAGCTAAGAAAGGATGGCTGGGCCCTCCATTGCTGCTTGCCTTTGGTGCTTCCTGGGGTGCCAGGGGTGCTCGGGAAGTGCTCAGGTGCTTGTGCAAGACTGGTCTCGTTGAATTAATTACCTGAAAAGAAAGAAAAGCAGTGGGTGAAAAGCAGGCAGCACAACCACTCCGTTTGGTGGCAGCCTGCTTTTGTTTGTTGTGGAAATGGTGGAATTACACTCCAGCATCCTCTGTGTGTGTGCCTGTTGTCATGGAGCCTGTATCTGGTGGGTCATTCTTCGTGCTATAGATAAAACATTTTCTTGGAGTGCTGTGTGAAAGCTCTTAAGAAATATTGTCACTGAGCAGTTTCATTAGAAGTGCTATTAAAATATTTAAGAAACTTTAAAACATGGCATGTTGCTAGTTTGAAAGGTAGTGACTGTAACTCCTTTCTGCAAAAAAACGGACTCTAGATTTTTTTTCTTTTGAACACTCATTACCTTCTGTCTTTTTTTTTTTTTTTTTTTTTACCAACAGGGGGTCTGCTACAGTTTTATATTTTAATCTTAGATTACCTAATGTTGTTTTGGAAATCATGTGGTAAACATGGTTTGATCTGCATTTTTGTGTTGATGCCTGTATGAGCCCACTTGAAGCTGTAAAAGAGAAACTTCTTATGTTTAAAGGTGATCACTTTTGCCTATATTTGAGCCTGAAGCCTTGCTCCTTTCTGTTTCACAAGGTGCATGTGCAATTGTCTTTTTGTAAAAGTTGTAAAAATGCTCTGCTCAACTAACATTTGGGTTTCTGAATTACTTTATTTTGAAATATATATGCACTTGTATTTATATAAAAGTCTTTAGAGTTACAAAACTGCTTTCATTCACAGGAATTTTCCCCCTTTTTTGTGCATAAAGGCATCAACACAGTTGGGAGTTAATTTGCATAGGGTTCATCTCTCCGTGGTCAATATCTGTGTGATTGCACAAGTGCCCTAAGGATGTAATTTGGAGACTGGTTGCACAGGTGTGACTAGGGAATCATTTGGCTGGCAGATGTTGATGGTGTACTATGAAATTTTAGTGTAGTGGCTTTGTGCTGGGTCAAGTCTAATTATTTAGAAAGGAAATTTTACAGATAAAAAATACGGATTCCGTAATAGAAGCTAAAATGGACATTCTTCCAAAACAGCACCTGTAAAACAGTAATTTCAAGAGCACTTTTGTGCATATTAAAAACAGCTGCTAACCTAAACCATTTTGTTTAAAAATCATGTGTTCTGCTTAAACAAAACTTGTTCCTTGTACAGTCATAATTCTTCCATGGATGTAAAAGTGCGCATCTATTTATGGACTTGAGTGTAGGGAAAAAGAGGATTTCATTGACAGAAGTTCTGTAATGTGCATATGGGAAAATAGACATAAGGTTGCCTATGAAACTTTAAATTTTTTATTTCCCATTTTTTGAATGCATGATCCTCCAACCTATTTTATGTTTGTAAAACTCGTGTAAAAGAAAAAGGCTAAAAAGTACTGAATATTACAGCTGTGCTTTAGACAGTGATTCATGGCTAAGAGTTGATGTTAGAGATTCAGCACTGCAACAGATTCAAGTTTTGATTTTGAATACATAACAGAAGAGGGGACAAATTTTTGCAGAGGAAGACAGTGAGGAGTGTTGAATTTAGAAAGGGTAGATAAAGACAATATGAAGTAGTAGAAAAATATGTCTGCTTCTGTCGTTTCCAAACCATTTTTTAATATCTTGTATTTTAGCTTCTGGTGCAGACTCAGGGCTGACTTCAGAGTGATTATGACAGAATTTTAATTTTGTATGCCATGAAGCAATTCCCAAGCAATACAAATAAGTGAAATAGTGCGTACATTTTACTTGGCATTTGAGATGTACCTGATCAGACTTTAATGGCAATAAAAGAACATGTAATTCTCTTGCCCAAGAGGATTTTTTTTCTTCTGAATTTAAATAACTTGCTTGACAGTCTGGGTACTTGGAACTTCACAAAAGAGGCTGAGGCGAATTTTTTTGATAAGTCAAAGATCTCTCTAAAGAAAGGTTAATTTACTTTTCATAAAATCAGGAGAGCCCTCAGATTAGATACAATGGAGATGGTGAGAAGGGTGTTGCCAATGTTTCGGTAATTTGTGTCTTTGATGTACAAAATACTGGAATGAGTAGAGGGCAGTTATCCATATGTGAGCAGGAGTTTGAAAGTAAACAGTGATTGAAGTCTGGTGATTGCTGACTACAAAAACTGAGATGTTAAATAATTTAACAGTGTCTTTTAGTGTGTAATGATACTCAGTTATTAGTAACCTGAAGTAAATTTGAATAGGGTCTAACAGGGTTAGCTTCGTTTCCTTATCAAGTAATTTCATTCCTTTTTTGCATTAATGGTCAGACTCACAGCTACTTGAGGTAGTTTAAAACCTGTAACAGGCAGGGAAGTACTTGCCTGTGGTGACTCAGAAGCTCGTGACAAAACAGGAACTAACCCCAGGTCTCCCTTGCCACAGACTTGTGCTCTGCACCACTAATCGCGGGTTTGCTTGGCTTTTTTTAAAGGTTTCAAGGAATGTTCAGTGTTTGCATGCAGCATGGTGGGCTCTGACGTCAGCAGCTCCACCCATCTCTGGTCTGTGCTCAGGCTGGACGCTTTCTGGGAGACTGCTCTTATTTGGGAGATAAAGCTGCATTTTAAACCTGAGGGTTTGAGGAGAAGCTGTAGAACCTTTGCTCTCCGCAGCTGTGTAACCAGGCTTGGCTGCAGAGTTGTCAGTAGCCGAGTTTGAGAATTTGATTAACATTTTAATAATTTTAAAAATATTCATTATTGTGGCAATAGAATTTTCATATTACAAGAAACAGTTGATTCAGAACTGATGAGTGGGGAAAAGCGAACTCAGTCAAATAAAGCAAAATTGGTTCTAATGGAGGCACATGGGCTTCAAAGAATAGGTTCCAGAAACACAAGGCATGCAGAAAATGGAGTACTGGAAAGTGTGGAACCGTCAGAAATGCAAAAGTCCCACTGTAGTTTGGTAGTTCTTTTACAAAGGTCTTAACATAGTCTAAGTTCAGTGCTTTCTGTTTTCTACCTGTGGTATATCAACAAAATACAAAAACCTGTGGCCCACCTTATATTCCCACAGCTTTCCTTTTGAATTAGTGTGCATAGTAGGAAAATTTTAGATTAGATCCTTTACTTTTAAAGGTTGTGTCTTTTAGTCTCCTTGTGGTGTGTGTCTGTGATAAAGTAAATGCATTATCTTTATTGGACATTCTTCTGAAAGTTCTTGCTTTTGAAGATTAATTTAAAAAAAACCCAGATAACCAGATTTGTAAAAACTGTCACTTAGATAAACTAGAGATTCTGTAGTTTAGTACCAGAGGTTCTAAAAAAGTTAATAATTTCTGAGGTGTTAAAAGTTAGGCCATTAGAGAGTGTTCTGTGATGCTGGATGTATTTATGTAGGATCCATACCTGACATACCTTGTGGCACAAACGTCTGTACTCTGCAGTAAGTATCTTGATTGTCCAAGCCCTCCCCTACATATTTGTTCTCTTGAGTTTAGTTTGCCATACTTTACACAAGCTCCACTGTCATCAGGGCTGCATACAGGAATGCAGAACAAGTGAAGGATCCCAAGAAGAATTGATGAAATGGAAGTATGTACAAACCTAAGGAATTAACAAGATGGAGGCGTCTTTGTAAAGTAGTCAATGTATGTCATCCTGTCCTGGCTTCCTCCAGAGGGGCTTTCTGTGTCACGGGTCAGTCTTCTGTAGGGCAGTCTTTATTCGTAGATCTCTTTGATTAGCTCTAGTTATTTTGATGGTCTGCTCCCTACTACTGTTAAGTTATGCAGGAAAAATACTGGGCATAAAGTAGGTCTTGAATTTGAATTGGAATAGTTATCACAGAAAGACTTGGTAAGTGAAGACACATCAAAGTACAGGTGTTTCTTTTAGCTGAGCCTTACTGAATTAAGGTAGGTGCTTCCATGCCACACCCTCCTCCTTGTGTCTGCCACAGACTCAGAATGGTGATGCAATATTGCATGGCAATTACAGCATGCACTGAAGAGTATATATGGTTTGCAAAATCAGACTGAGGAAAGAAACAGCCCCCAAATTGTCACACGTGGTAGGATTTGCTGTTAATGTTTATAGAGGGGGTTGGTTATTTTTTTTCTTCTTTCCTTTTTTTAAAAATTCTAATAGAGTGTAATTGTATACAGAGCCCATCTATGATGCCTTGTAGAACAATTGAGTGCTTCCTGTTTAGAGACTTCTGAATGGCAGTATGGGTTAGAGCATGAAAAATACCTTGCTTTCTTTTCTGCTGCTCTTACTAGTTTACTCTGTAGCTGATCCTTCTGTGTGCCTGCCTTTTTATTGCAACATTGTATGTCCAGAACTTTTAAAAAGGTAGTTGTCTTCTGTATTTATAGATATTACTGAGCTGAACTGTTGAAGGATGATTCTGATACAGCTCAATTCAGTGTGTTCTGTGCACAGTGAACAGAAACTAGATACTACTAAAAATAAAACAAAAATCCCTGTTACTTAGTTTGCATAGAGTTACCAGTATTTTCATATGATATTTTCTTAGATTCTGTGGTTTCTGCCACCTTAATTTCGAGACTGCTGCACAGAGCACAGCAGGCTGCAGACAGGCACCCTCCCTTGGGGTTCTCAGAGGGCTCCTGGGGCACAGGTGCCAGGTTGGGTCCATCCCATGGTTTATGGTGCTGTAGGGTCTGTGTGGGGACAGCTCTGGGTGTCCTGTGCAAGGAGGGCTGTGGCCACTGGCTGCCTGCTGATCCTGGCACTGGGGATACAGAGCTGGGGAAGGAGGGAAGAGAAGGCTCTTGTCAGACAGCACCACCAGGTGCAGTGCAGGAGTGTGCAGAATACAGCCTGGAGCAGTGTTTTTCTGCTAGGTGGGATTTGGCAGTGTCACAGCAAGACAAGTTATTTGCTTGTTTTTAAAAAGGAAAAATATGGTCAAGTCCAATGTGGAAGTAGTCCATGATCTTTTCAATGCAAGTCTTTGGTTTTGATTTGTATTTAAAGAGTGGTTTTTCCCTGTGTTTTTATTTAGCTGAGTATAGTTTCACTAGCTAGCTTGTTGCTTAGCTCCCTTTTCTAACATTAGATTACCAAATATAAATAATTTTTATTTTGTTGCTTATACCAGTTTATTTAATGTATTACTATGTTTTCTTTGTTCACGGTGGCATTTGATTAGTTGGTTTTAATATTGCTTAAATTTTCAGGAATTTCTTTGATATTTCCTGTAGCTTTTGCTTTCTGTCCTCCTTCCTTTCCTTCCAAGCTCAAAAAACAGGAGAGATAAACATCCTGTTTTACTTTATGATTTGTAGGGGGTCTAAATTTACAAGGAAACCTACTTTTAAATTTAATTCTATACGTAAGGTGTGAAAGCTGGCATATTCTCCACCTGCAGAGTACAGAGTGAGTGGTCCAAACTCAGGTTTTGGCTATTGATCATTCACTTTTAGTTTTCCTTCTGAATGAAATGTGGGGGTTTATCATTTTTTTTTGCAGATCTTTGTTCCTCAGCTTGTCTTCCTTCCCAAGGCTGGAGTACCATAGCAGCGTGGGCTGCAGTATTCTGTGCAAAGGTGGATGTTGAAGCTCTGTTTGACTGGAGAAGAGGTTCTTCACTTGTTGGAACTGATGAATTTCTTTGTTGCATTTAAAATTTTAACACTTCAGTCATAGTAGTTGGTTACTAATGTGATTTTGATGTGCTTATTGTATGTCTTCTACAGGATACTGTTCCTTCCTAATCTTAACCTTAAAAAGTTGTTGGAAAGAGAATCTTTAGCAGCTGGGGAAAAACCTCTCCTGGGCTGATGCTGAATATTCCAGCATATCTCCACAGGAGAAGTAGTGAGTGACGGCAGTGAGGGACAAGTCAAACAGCCCTGACCAAAGTCAGGTTTTTGTATTGAGTTAGAAATAGGTCACTGATTTGGTGGGTGTAACAATGCTATTGGTGTTTCCATGGCTGTGTTTGTGTCTGCATCTGCCACGTGGGGTGTGGTGAACTTGGAGAAGGTCTGGACAGGCACTGCCATGGCTCCATTGGGGATCGTGAGGGAACACGTATGGGACACATCAGAAATGTGGGGTGTCAGGGGCTGGGGGCTTGCTGCAGTGCTGGCCACGAAGACAATTCCATGGTTATATAAATCTGTGGGGCTTTCCCTTCCTGGTGGTTGGAAAATGGGGTTGGAAGGAATATCTTGAGGTGCAAGAAAAAAGCTGCCTGCAGTTTCAGGCAGAGTGGGTCACTACAAGGTAGCAGGAAATGGTCTAATTGTGTATGAAAAAGATGAACTGGACAGATGACATTTTGGCAAAGGAAATCATCAAGAATCTTGACTCGATTTTGTATATTTATTTTGGTCTCGTTTTATAATATTCTGTTACATTGGATTGATCTAGCTTTTGCTTGTTATGGAGGAAAAGAGAAGCCCTGAGGTGTCTTGAAATAACAAATAGCATAGTTAAGGGCACCAAAGAAAAGAGTGTCTGAAAGGGTTGAAAAAAATCCTAATTCATTAGTCAAAACCAGAGTGGATAGAGATTAAATTGTATTATATAGTTGATTAATAATTTATGTCATGAACTTATGTCTTCTGAAAATTGTGAAGTAGGCCAGCAGATCAAGAGGCTGTGTCTGAGCAGGGGTGCACGTGTCTGTCCAGGCCTGCATTTGATCCTAACCATGCCAGGCCCTTGGGATCCAACATCTCCCAAGAGCTGGGAAGGAGAAACTGATAGACTGCAAAAGGCAAAACCTTGTGCCCTAAAATATATTTGAAATTAAATAAAAATACTAGTTTCTTAAAAAATATTGGCAAGCTTTTCTCTGATATGTTTTATGTTTAATGAGTATTTTCAGCCTTTCATTTAGCTTTTGGGTCTTAACATTCTTTGGCTTGTGTCACATCTTGAAAAAAGTAACTTGTCAGTGTTTTTCACAACTTCATCCTATTATCTCTTAATAGTACTTTGTGTAAAAGTCTTATTCAAATATGATTACACTGTTGAAAAAGATGAAAGATTTTCTATTACTTTGTTCATGGCTGTAATGCATTAAGAAAGTATTTTAAATGCAAGTTCCTGAACTTGGTTTGTTTTTAAATGTTATAGGAAAAAATATGTTGTTGCATCACATACAGACAATTGTGATAAATTATTTTCTGTCTTTTTATTACTCTTATATGGGACTTTTCCCCTTCCAATCATTAAGATGACTATACAGAGCTTTTGTGTGGTTTTTTTTTTTCCTCAAACCAATATTCAGTTACCCTTTCAAAAGCTATCTAAAATGCTAAATTCAAGTCTAATCTATTTGATATGGGTGAGGATATGAGAGAAGATGTGCTATTTGATATGAGAGAAGTGGATGATGCTAAGTTGAATTTGTCAGAGGTACCCTGTATTCCAGTGAAGCACAAATGTGATTTTTAGAATGTGTCTGGAGCTAACACCTTGGTAAGGTGAGAAGTTTGAAGAGTATCAGTCTAGTCCTATTTGCCATTGATAATTCCCAGGCACATGAGGCACACGATCTTTTTCAACTTCTTCAAACTGCTTTCTGTGTGCCTGCGCCCCAGCAGAGCTTCTTAACCAGTGCTTTGGTTGTGCCTTCCTTTTCCTACAGGATTTTGGTTGTGTGTCCGGGTCCCAAAGGCTTTGTCCCCGGGGCACTGCCACACTGCCTGGGACATGTTTCATGCACCTCACAACACACTAATAGCTTCTCAAAAGCTGTTTTTATGCAGTTTTTCTTCAGTTTCTCTGTTCTGCTTGTAAACTTTCTTGATTCTTACGTGGTGGGATGCTGTAGATTGCAGGTTTTCGGGCGAGACTGAAGGAAGCCTTGTATTGAGTGGGTAGATTGTTTTTATAGCAGTTGGCACCATTTGCAGGTGTTACAGTGCTGATACAAGTCTTCTTGAAAAGGACTTGGATTTCAAATAGTAGGAAAGCATTTTAAAGATAATTATCTTTACTCATAGCCTTATTTTTTATGTGACGATAACAGTTTATCTGTGTGTTTGTTCTGTTGCCTCCACTGAAACTTGTACTTCCATGATCTTGCCATCATTACATCAGCCTTCCATAATGTCGAAGCATTTCTGAGCAAAGTGTGTGCATCACACAGGCATGTTGACTTGGCTTCCAACTGCTTTATCCTTTTACCTGTTCTAATTTTTTTAATAGTCCAAGCAGATAATCAAATATGCTACATTGTTTTAGTTCTATTGGTCATCTCTTCTCCTTGAGATTATGCTTTTGCTTCATTGAACAATATTTATACAAATGGAGAAAATTCCTGTTGAATAGGACTTTATAGATCCACAGTGAAAAATGCTCATCTGAGGAATATCCTTGAAATAGGAGGAAGTGCTTTTCATGTGTTAGAAGAGTTTTGAACGGAAGCTGTAGCTTTTTCCAGGTAGTTATTTCGGGGGACGCAGAGGGCTTTCTCCGTGCGCACGTGTGAGGACGGCCGGCCCTGGGGAGGCGTGGGCCGGGCGGGCGGGGCCGCTCCCGGTTCGGCGGGCGGGGCCGAGCCGCGTCCATCCCCGGCGGGGCGGGGCCGTCCCGCGCCGGCCGTGCCGGGGAAGCTCCGGGAACCATTTTGGGGCGCGGGGCCGGAGCGCGGGGGCGGCGGCCCCGGCCGGGCGGTGACATCCGGGCCCCCCCGGCCGCCGCGGGCGCTGCCGGCGCCGTCACCGCCCGGCCCGCGGCCCCGGCCCGCCCGTGCTGCGCGGACGCGCCATGAGCTCCTCCGCGCCCCATGACGGGCAGATCTGCCTCCAGCGGGCCGTACTCCTGGAAGGGCGTCTGGTCTGCGTGCTTGCCGGGGAGTAAAACCTGCAAGGGGAAAGGTAGCGCCCTGGAAATTGCCTTATGCGCAGTATTTAAAGCTGGGCTTGGAGGAGCTGTTAAATTGTGTTCCGCGGGAGGTCTCGGGAACCTGTGCGTGTCGCCTTTCCCAGAACAGTGTCGAGAGTGCTTTTAGCAACAGGTGCCTTCTAGATGTTACCAAGAGCAGCTTTTCTTGATTTAGAGCTAGGAAATATTAAGATGCGTTCTCCCCTTTTCACTCTTACTGTTGGGTAATTTTTTTATTTAATAATATGTACAGTGTTTTTGATAATTGGAGCTAAAGGAGCTAATACTCCTGAAAATGATACCTTAGTGTTCCTTAGTTTGTCGCTGTTGCTTAGAAACTTGTTCCTAATGTGTGTAAATAAAGATAATGAAATAGCAAATATTGCATATAAGTGTTTTTATCTGTAGTAATGGGTTTGTAACTAAAAATATCTTTAAACTTTATCTCCGGTTCTGTAGCTGCTTTTCCTTGGTTTGTAATTGTATGGTTTTCATGGCTTAGTGGGTTAAATGTATTCCACTGTTAAAACTTTTGCTTGTGATTTACTTGTAACTTTTGAGATAACCATAAAAGATGTATTATTCATCTTTGTGTTAACAAGAGTGATGAAAATGTAGGCTTTGGGCAGGTTTAGGCTTGGTAAATTACAGTTTGTAGCCTTACGCAGTATCTTTCCTGCATGCTGATCTCAGTGGTCTGGTTCAGAAGTTCCTCCTCATTTCCAGTCGCTGCTCCTTTCCATTCCCTGCTCCTGTGAGTGTTGTGGAAGGTGTGTGTGAAGGCTGCTCACACAGGAGCACTGGTAACACAGTTCTGTTCTCTTCCGTACCTTAGAAAGCTCAAGTGGGAAGTGCATCTGTGCACAAGCTCTTTTGCAAAGTTTGTAGGTTGCTTCATTTAACTGTTGCATGGGCTCAGCGAGGTGTAATTAAAGACGGCAGAGCTCACCCAGCTTGTCAGGCTGCCCAGGGAACTGGTCTGACGCAGTGGTTTTCACCAGCGTTATCTGCAGGTTATGGAGGATCCCTGGATCAGGATGTACAGGGTCACGCAAGAGGAAGCACACACAGACTTTTCTGAAATGTGTGTGTTTGCAGTATTTGAAGGGAAACACTTCCAGAATTTTACATGTGAATATGTTAGTTGTTTCTAAGCTCCTCCCAAGCGAAGAGGTGTGATCAGCATTGGTTCTCCTCCCGTGCCCAGTGGTTTGTTCTGGAGCACAGACCTGCAGGGTGCCCCCACCTGCAGCTGCTGGGACACAGAGCAGTGCAGCTGGCAGAGGCCTTGCTGCTCCAGTCCCCTCACTGGTGCAGCATCACTTCTCCAGGACACATGCTTGATTTATCACAGACATCCTGAACTTCTCATCTGACTTGGAATGCCTCACAGTGAGAAGATACAGCCAAAACACACAAACATTCTTGTCATAGCTCTACAGGATCAGTTATGGCCCAGCACTGAAAACTACTGCATGGGTGTTTTTCCCAAGGTACTTCTAAACCGCCAAGACTGAGATGGAGGAAGAGTTTGGTGGGTTAGGAAGATGCTGTCAGTGGGACACATGAGACTCATAAAATCAGTGTCTGAGAATCGTATCTTAGACACTCATACTTTCCTAGCTCTGGGGAGAGGTACTTCTGTAGAGTAATTTGGACTTGTCTGTCTCTCGTTACTTTCTAAATGTCAAGGACTTAAGTAGTTTCGCAAGTAGGAATCTCTTAGTTCTTCTGCTTTGTGCCCTGAACAGTGCATGTCTTGCAAAAGCATGCACAGTATGTTGCTCTGAGCTGTCTGGTCCAAGTATGAGTAAGTTTGTGGGTGAAATGATGCTAAATATGGGAAGCTTGCCTATTGCCTAATATTCCCATGTCAAATAGCAAGGAGATTAAAGATGAGGTTTATTTTGAGAGCTTTATACGTACGTGACAGATCCAGAGCTGGTTGTACTCGCAGAGAGGCACTTAGGGTAGCTGAGAATTATACTCTATAACAGAAGCCAATTTTGGATAGCATTTTATTTAACTGCCCTTTACCTACAAAGGTATGGTTTATTTTTTAAAAACTGTGTTTATTTTTTCAGATAGTGCTAGTAATGTCTTTTCTACAAGAAGGAGGAGAGTTAGGAGCGCAGGAAAACACAATATGTTAAAAAATGTGGTCAGTACTTGTTCCACATCTGTGGAATGCTCGAGCAAGCTGTTAGGTCAGACAGCTGTCACCTTTGTCTGGGGACTTTAGAGAGGACAGAGCTTCAGTGGGAGCTCCACGGAGCATAGAACTTCATCAAGAGGGACTAAAAATGTCTGAGTATTTACATGGTAAAATGAACATTCAAATTTAACAAGTGAAGTTTGAATTTTTAGTCTTAGTTGGGAAATTAAATAAAGTAATTGCTGTGGGTTTTTTTCCTGGTATCTTCCCAAATGGTTTTGTTAAGGAAGCTGAAGCAGTGGCTGTGCTTTACAAGCCATGGGCCTCAAGAGCAGAGTAGTGAAAATGAAGAGTCACTGTCCTATCCTGCAAAAAAAGCAGAGCAGTAATTGTCTGAGCTGTGTTTTTCACCTTCTTAAAAAAATACACTGTGAGCATGATTACTGAGAAGGTCACATCCAGAAGATAGTATTTTTCATTTAAAAGGCCTCGTTTCTCATACACAGCAACTTAGAATTGTTCCATACACAGAGTTGGTGCACACAAGTGATCTGGGTGTGAAGCATTTCATAAATGCAATATTAAAAAAAACAAACCAACAATAAGAAACGGCTTATTTTTAGCATGTTTTTACTCCCCTCCCTTGCAGCTTCCAGTGGGTAAATGCTTCTTTAGAACAATGAGCAGAAGTTCTCCACGGGAGTGTCTGTACCGATCTACACCTAGCCCATGTGCAGTTTGTATTACACTGGGGGCATTTTGCTTTCATCAGTATCTTAGTGTCTCTTGAAGCGTTGTGAGCGCAGGACTGCTGTGTGCAGCGGCAGCGAGGTGTGCCTAGACCTGAAGGGTGTGTTCTGTGTTCCCTTGCAGAAATGAGCCGTCAGACCGCTACAGCGCTGCCCACAGGTACCTCCAAGTGCACGCCGTCGCAGAGGGTGCCCGCGCTGACGGGCACCACCGCTTCCAACAATGACTTGGCCAGCCTCTTCGAGTGCCCCGTGTGCTTTGACTATGTGCTGCCACCCATCCTGCAGTGTCAGAGCGGCCATCTGGTCTGTAGCAACTGTCGCCCCAAACTCACGTGCTGCCCCACTTGCCGAGGCCCGCTGGGCTCCATCCGTAACCTGGCTATGGAGAAGGTCGCCAATTCCGTACTCTTCCCGTGTAAATACGCCTCCTCCGGCTGCGAGATAACTTTGCCGCACACAGAAAAAGCAGACCACGAGGAGCTGTGTGAGTTCAGGCCTTACTCCTGTCCCTGTCCCGGTGCTTCGTGCAAATGGCAAGGCTCTCTGGATGCCGTGATGCCGCACCTGATGCATCAGCATAAGTCAATTACAACGCTGCAGGGAGAAGATATAGTGTTCCTGGCCACGGACATTAATCTTCCTGGTGCTGTTGACTGGGTTATGATGCAGTCTTGTTTTGGCTTTCATTTCATGCTAGTGTTGGAGAAACAGGAAAAGTATGATGGTCACCAGCAGTTCTTTGCAATTGTACAGCTGATAGGAACACGCAAGCAAGCAGAAAACTTTGCTTATCGACTCGAGCTAAACGGGCATAGGCGGCGATTGACTTGGGAAGCAACTCCTCGATCCATTCATGAGGGAATTGCAACAGCCATTATGAATAGTGACTGCCTAGTCTTTGACACCAGCATTGCACAGCTCTTTGCAGAAAATGGCAATTTAGGCATCAACGTAACTATATCCATGTGTTGAAATGGCAATCGAACCTCTTCAGGCCAGTGTTTAAAACCGTTGCATTTAATTTAGCAGAAATAGGGTAACCATCTTTGACTGTCAGACAAATTATTTGGTAGATGGAGAGTAGACATAAATGAAGGTAAATAAAAGGAAAGGCTGTTAAATTACAGGAAGCAGTTGCATGTAGTAACTAATATATTTAAAATAAGTCAACAGTAAACCACTGAAAATATATATACACCCAAAATGGGCATCTTTTGTATTACGAATTGATTCTACAGGAAACGTTGTAAAATAATTCTAAAAACTTGTTTGTAGATTGATTGTACTGTTGAAAAGGATACTGTTTCGTGTTTTTGTTTGTGTTTTTTTCCTCCCCCTTTGACTGACAAGCCATGTTGAGCGGTCTGGTCTCTGGCCGCTGCTTCCCCTCCTCCTCCCCACCCCCCCTTTGTAAGTCACTACATAGTATTGCTGCTGTTTGTGTATATTTTTTGTGTATTTGCTAATTTTTATTAACTTCTAGTTTTTCATTAAATAAATATGACTTTCTTTTCTGTAATTCAGGTTTTTCTCTTTTTTGTATCTTTTTAAGATTAATTACAGGTGTCATCTTTTGATATGCATAATTGCTATGGTAAAACTTATATTTCTGTATGTTTGGTAAATTTTGTCTCTTTCCAGTAGTCAATTCATTGGTGATACTGTTCTTAATTGAGCTATTTGTGAATGTACTGAACTCGGAAGGAGTGCTTATGTTCAAAGACGTGTCAGGAAAGACAGCTCCTTTAAAAACAGGTCTAGATGTTGTTGTACTTTGAGTTATCTTCTAACAAAAATGAAACAATTATTAAGAACTTTCCAAATTAAAAAAAATAGTAATTCACATTTCAAATTTAGAGATGCTTAGAAAAATTGATTGCATCCTTGTATTTGTCGGTTTGCAGTACAAAGAAAGTATTGTATTACACAATAATTTGTAATTATAAAAGCAGACCATTTGTCTCAAAAAAAAGGCAGTCGGAGTGAGATGTTTTCAGTCTTTTTATATTTGTCATTAAAAGATTACCTGACAAATGAAAAAAACACAGCCAACTTCTGCTTTTTGCTTTAGCTCAAAGTTTGACACATTGATGCTCTTGCTCAGTTTCTTGTCTTCATGTCTTTTGGTTGTTACTAAAGCAACTGTCTGGAGCTGACTTTTGTATCTCATTTTGGTGACATGATCCACATGACAATGCAGATAAATCTCTTCCAGGTGTGACTGACCAGCCCTAAAGGCTTTGGAAGGATACTGGGCTTTATGCAGACTGCCTGTATGTGCAAACCTGAACCACGAATGTAAACGGGGTTTGTGTTACAAAACAGACACAGACAAGAGCAGGGAAAAGCTGTTCCACCTCGAGCAGGAAGGAAATCTGTGTCAAAGCGAGTGGTAGTGGACGTGTCGGGGAGCTGGTCTGGCTGTTGACTACTTTTGTAACACATTAAAATATAGTTTATTTACTGTGCACTGTCTTAACTTTCTTATCAGAAGTTGATCTGTTAAGACAACTCCTGTTCTTACTATTTTTGATGCATGATGAGGTAAGTAGTTCTGCAGGTAAGGAACATAAAATCCATTGGGTTGGATTAATAAAATACTACAGAAATAGTTGGCTTCGTGTAATAAAGTTTCACTTTGAAAATTTGATACTTAAGACTGTTCGAACTGTGCACAGATGTAATTTAAAAGATGTACTGGTACCTTGTGACAGTAGATAAATGCTTCCAAAACTCCTGCAATCTAGCATTTTTTCTTTTTGAATATGCAGCCAGCTGTTTGCAGTTTTCTAAATTCAGTAATTACTCTCACCTAATTAAGCTTGTCTACATTTACCTCCAGTTAGTCTTTAACAGAGAGTTGGCTTAATACTCTTTGTAGAGGAGCCCACATCTCCCTTGCCTGCCTGGCAGAGCTGAGCCACTCCAGCTCTGGCTGTGCTGAGGGAACGCGGTGGAGAAGGTGTGGTGTGGCCGCTCTGGGGCTGTGCAGGGCTGCTCAGGGCTGCCGTGTTCAGCTGGGGCCGCGTCCCAGCAGCTGTCAGCCCCAGCCCTTGTGCTGAGCTGCAGGGATCTGCTGGAGGTACAGGGGGCTGGAGGTCAGGGCTGGGCTCTGCAATGGCCTTGGCAGTGAGCTGTAGAAGCTGCCTGCTGTGCTCAGACAGGTTTGTTCATGTTTCACAGAGGACAAGAGCTATAGCATAACTACTGTATGCTGACTTACTGTAATGTAAATTAGTATTGCTCCATTTGGTGTTAAATAATTGTATAAAACCTTTAATATCCATCATCAGATGGAATTATGAAACTACCCTTAGGCCCAGATCCTCAACAGTATTAAAAGCCTAAAGAGTGGGAGGATCTGGTAAGTCAACTACACTGTTCTGTATGAAAAAAGAAATCATACTAGAAGTCTGTACAGTTTCTTACCTTATCTAAAATAAATGGTGTATTAAAGCCTGGCATTGTCTTAACATTAGCTATTTATTTTAGAAAGTGCTGTTTTACTTTGCTGTATTGGGAGGAGTATTCAAATTTGTCTCTAAAAGATGAAATGCAGTAGATCTTGCATTTGTCTGCTAGCACTACCTCCATGGTTTTTCATTGCCCTTCAAAAAAAAAAAAAAAAGGCCTTAAAATGTTTGACAAATGTGGATGTAAATATTTTGATTCTGTTGTGACAGTTCCTGCTAGTTCTTGTTTGCAGTAGTGGTTTAAAATTAAAGCAGGTGAATGGTTTTGTATTGCTGCCTGTCCTGTTGTTTTATCCTGAATCTTTTCCAAGCTGCTGTGCCTAAAGCAGGAATTCTAGTGGGGTAATTACAATCTGTAGCAGTTTATAGTGTGGTGAGAGGAAAGGAATTACCACTGCTTTTAGTTTCAGTAAGCTTCAGCTGTTTTGGGGTATTTTTCTGAGGGACACAAGTTGAATCTGCTCCATCTGACTGTTCCTAAGCAGATACTCCACAGGGCGTTGCCATCCCTTCAGAAGTTCTGCACTGCTCTGGCTCACTGCTGCACAGGATTATTGTGCTCGGTGGAAGCAGAACAGAAGGCACCGAAGTGTCTGCAGTGTCTGCTATAATGGGTAATGCTTGTTTGTTCAGAAAAATCTCAGCTCTGGCAGCAGGGACAGGAAAAGCTGGCACTCAATGCCTGCATTATCTTCAGAGTGCCACTAAACCCCTCTCCTTCAGGTGCAGTCCACGGGGACGAGACTTAGGAATTGGAGTGATGTGTCAGACAGAAAGTCACCCTTTAACTTTTCTGGGGAGCAGCTCCCTGTATTACCATGCTGGAAACTTCTTCACAGTAGTCCTCAAATCTCTTCTAAAAAAATGCAGTTTGTTTTGTCCATGTGTAAACAGACTGTGCTGGAATTCTGAGCATGTCAGTGCTCTCACGCTGCAGAGCAGTGCAGGATGGTTTCTCCATCTGTTTGGTAAAGGATTTTCCCTCCTGGTTGGATCAAAAGCAAAGCCAGCAGCACAGAGTTACCAGGCTGGGGTTTTACCCAGGGGGAAGTTGCTTTGCACTTCTTCCCTGCACATTTCTCAGGAGGCAGAACACACTCTGAGACTGGGGCTGTTGGCTGTAGTCTCAGAACGTACTTGTGAGTGACTAAGTACAGCTCTTAAAATAATGACACAGAAGCTGGTTTTATTTTTATCATTTTATTGGATTAAGTCTTTTGTCGAAGTTGCAAAATCTTTTGTAAAATAGGTGTTGAAATTCCCACTGAATTGATTACAATCAGTGTTGTTACATTCCAGGTAAATCAGCTTTCTTATCTACAAAAATGAAAGCAAAGCAAACTCTTTACTTTTGATTTTTAGGCAGTTTCTAGAACAGGCTGTTGTGTACAGTTTGTTTTTCATAAGCACTTCGGGGTTTGTTTCAGAAGCAGTGAACAAGAGAAGGATGTAACAATACCCAGGATTTGCTTGTGGGCCTGACCCTGGAGCAAACAATGCCAAGGGCCCAGATCACACACTGAAGCACGGCTCTCACTGAGGTTCAAGTAGAGACAAGAGACAAATCTTTCAAAGGGCAGGGAGGCTGCCAGACTTCTGGAACTTTACATTATTCACACTGAATAAAGATTCAGAATTTGCTTGGCTTTGTTCAAATGGATTGATTTCCATTTGATAACCTCCAAGCATCAGCATCCCAGAACCAAGTGGGTTTCTAGTGGGCAGGAATGAAGGACATGTACTCTGCCCTCCAAAAAATTCCTGGGTTTTCTCATTAAGGCCTCATGCACACTCCACTCCCCCTGCTGCTGCAGGGACAGCTGTGCACATGGGAACTTTCCACACAACAATTCCTACATTTCAGCTCTGGCATTGCTTCCTGCATTTGAAAAATAGAACAAACTAGAACCAAGTGCTGAAAGAACTTTCTAACTTCATTTATTAGGCCATAGTGATTCTCTTAGATGCCTTAAGTGTATATATTTAGATTTCAAAAACCTTATTTTCCCCAGATACTGCTGCTCCTTAGCACATTATTATTCATTATTATTAGATATTTTGTAAATAAGTAAACTTGCACTAAATCAGTTTGCTTTTTGGAACAACCCCACCCATGAGCCTCTCCTGCACAAGTTATTCCCTCTTTAAGGATGTGACCAGCTGCTGCCATGTACATACCTAGGTGCCAGACAGGCTAAGGAATTCTCATACTCAAAGCCATCAGGAAATGAGATTCAAGATTCTTTGCTGACAAAAAGCAGCAAATGTCCCTAAAGTGCAGTTTCAGCTTAGTAACTGCAGCAGCATCTTTTGATGGCATTGACACCCCCACTCAAACCCATTTAGCTCATAGTTGTACCTGATACCTAAATATAGCTGAAAGAGATCAAGAACTATGGAATTGGAGAGAGAAGTAACCTCAGCCTGTCTGCCTAAAGTTTGCTATTCAAGTGCTCCAGCCTGGCCTTGACTGCAAAGCCGCCGTCGAAGGCTGCGTTCAGCACCTCGTCCAGGCAGGCGGCCAGCACGAAGGTCAGGTCCTGCCGCACGTGCACCGCAATCTCCTCCAGATCCTTCTCGTTCCTCTGAGGAACGATAATTCTCTTCAGCCCAGCTCGGTGTGCTGCCAGCACTTTGTCTTTAATTCCCCCAACCTAAGAAGGAGAAGAAATACATCTATGAAAAAAAAAGAACTAATCTAATGAAATAATCATTGTAACATCACATCAGGAGTTAAATTTTGATGAAAGGTTCTGCCTCCCTCAGTCATTTAGGAAAGCAATTAAAAATGCAGTCAGAGTTGTAGCTCATAATGTGCTTAACGAGGGAAATATGTTAATATGCTACAGTATTCTTTCTGTAACAGCAAATAACAAGAGAAAAATAATTTTAGGAGCGGAGGTACAAGAGAATCAATAGTGGAAAAGTCATTGCTTTTCAGGAATTTAACCAAAGTGGCCTTCACTCTTTTTTTTTACATCATGTGCTGAAATCCTGCACCTGCATTAGAACAGAAGATTTTTCAGATAAAGGCAGTGTTAGATTTAGGGGAAGAAGAGCCCTAAGAAAGCAATGTCCCATGAAAAATAACTTGAGCTGTGCAACAAAATATGCACAGCAAAGCAAACCTATGTTCCAGGAGTGGAGAGGCGCTGCTCCACTGAGCCTCCTGGTTGAGTTGCTAATGAGATGTAAATGGCAGTTAATCTAGCTATTCTTACAGCTGTAGCTTTCCCCCCCAAACTCCTTTCTATTCCTAAAGACCATCTTAGAGCAGAAACGTGTAATTTTACAGTGCTTTAGAGGAGAGGAAAGGCCTGTATTACAGTACAAAGGGCAAGCCCCAGGGCTGCTGTGACACGGGGCAGGAGTGAACCATGACCCTCACATGACCCACGGGTCCAGGCGGTGCTGCACACTCAGCAGCAAGGGCAGCCCTGGCAGTTCAGTCACTGATAACAACAAAATTCCAGACTACCTTGGGGAAGGAGGAAAATGTGGTTTAATATTTACAGGTACCTTATCTCTGCACACAGATTTAGCAGCAGGCACAGTCAGGACAGGCTGCTGCAGGGCTAAGCTGGCTCCCACCAGAGTCACTGCAGGGTGCTCCAGAACCCTGCACAATGGCCTGTCCTGTCAGTCTCTGCCCCCAGAGCCTCCCAGGCCACTGCCTGCCATGGCACCTCTCCTTCTGTCTCCCCTGCATAAACGAAATCCTGCCCCTGATTTCCAGCTTCATCCTCCTGTCCATCATTTGGTATCGGATGGTAACTCCCATATTGGCTTCAGCACCTGTGCCAGGCTCCACTGACACTTTAAACTAAACTCTGTTTGTCTGAAGGCCTTCTTTGCCTTCATGCTTTGACAAAGCTTTATGGAAACCCCATTGGGCTGAGGACCAACTTTTAAGAGAAACCCAGAAGTAGATCCATGGATTCAGGAGTAACCTGTATGCAGTTACTGTGAGAGCTTTAGGACACAACTTTTCAAAGACACCAGAAGTAGTTCTGCACCAACAGTCTGAGGAAGCACATTTAGAAACTGCAGTGCAGACTCAGAGCCATCTTGCATTTTAAGACTTTGATGTTTCTTTTCTAAGTAGACATTTTAATATATTTTCCCAAAAAGCCACATCAAAGCTGGCTTTAGTTTGAAAGGCAAAGCAGAGGAGTGGAGCAGTCCTGCAGCAGACTGGGCTCTTCCAGCTGATCCAGCAAGGCTCTGGATCCACTCTTTTCCAAGTGCCTGTAAACAGATTTTACATCCAAAATAGGGAGACTTGATACAACTTAGCTCTTTTCTCCAATGATACTTACTGGAAGAACAAGGCCTCTTAGTGTAATTTCTCCTGTCATGGCTACATCTGAGCACACCAGCCGCCCACTGAAGAGTGAAGCAAGGCACGTTACTATGGTAACACCAGCAGATGGTCCATCTTTTGTGACAGCTCCAGCTGGGAAGTGCAGATGGATGTCAGTGTTGTCAAGGAGATCAAAACTTCCAGAAGCTTAAGGAAAAAAAAGAATGGTTTGAATGTTAAAAATCTAAAACCATTTTGTTCCTGGTCTTTATTCTAAAAGCCCACCAACAACTAAAAGCCTTGGCACTATTTACTAACAGTGGGCTGAAAAAAAACAACACAATATTGCAGCAGCCCTAGGAAAAAACAACAAAGAGAAATCCCAATGAGCTTTCCTACATCCAGATTCCTAGAAAAAACTGTAACATGATAACTAATAAGCTTGGCATTGGCACACACTAGGAAATAGAAAGTAGGGATTAATGTGGAAATCAAGGAATTTCCACACAGAATTTTTATGTCCCAAGCCATCAACATCAATGTTCAGAGAACACTCCATAGAAACTCACAATTAAAATAAAGTGTAACTCTAATTTATGTCCTTTCCACCTGTAATGGAGTATATGCAGTGTAAACCAGAGAGGCAAACATGCACACAGGTAATGCCCGCAGCATTTCACACATTAATTACATTTTGGTTTTTAACCTATCTAAACTTACACAAATAGTGACAGGCACTGGTCAATTATTTGCCTGATCAGCAGATGATCAATCTAGAAAGCACATTTCCACAAGTCCTGGGAGGTTCAGACAAAAAAATATTAAAACATTCTTGTCCAGAGCCCTATTGCAGTGCAGTTCCACAGCTGCCATACAAACCCAACATTCTCAAAATACTAAAACTACAAAAACCTTTTAACAGAACCTGTCAGAGAAAAGCTACAGACTTCCATATGTGTTTCCATCATGAAAATACTGCTGGAAAGCTTGAGTGTAAGAATGAGTCAGAGGCAGAGTCTGCCACAACCAAGGAGAAGCACCTTGGCACTGATGCTGCCCACAACCTTCCAGGCTAGGGCAGGGAGACACAACTCACGTTCTGCCAGGCCACAACCACCTTGGCTTGGCAGCAACTGGGAAAGAACTACACAAAGGCACCCTGGAGCTGATCTCATCTTCAGGGTAGCACTGATGGCTGAAACCCTTTCTCTGTTACACATCCACAGGGAGTAAGTGGCGGGGGTGCTCGGCAGCGTGCCCCCAGTTCCCTGCAGCTCCCTGCAGTTCCCTGCAGCTCCCTGCAGTTCCCTGCAGCTCCCTGCAGTTCCCTGCAGCTCCCTGCAGCTGCCCACCGTTGGTGAGCTGGTATCTCTTGGCGTTGCTGCGCAGCCAGCTGATGGCCAGGTGAGCCGACTCCTTCATGACGTCCCCCAGCTGCCCGGTGAGCGTGAGCTGGCCCTCCCCGTCCATCCTGCTGGCTTCCACAAACATGATCTCCCCTCCCAGCGGTGTCCAGGCCAGCCCTATGGCCACCCCGGGCTGGTTGAGCCGCTCAGACACCTGAAGGGAAACGCAGGAAGTGGATTAGGAAACAGCCATTAAAAAAATTGCAAAAACAATTCAATAGTTGGCTCTGCAACAACTGTACCCCATCAAAACATTGAAGTTAAGCCGAGTGTCTGATCTCTTATATTTTAATTTATTATTTAATGCAGCAGTAGTTCTGGGTATGTGTAAACACTAATTACACAACAGGAGCTGTATGTGGCAGCTTAGCTTAAGGCCATGGCAAACATCTAGGTGTGTCATTCTTGAAACCTTCCCCGCCCCCAAAAACACCATTAGAATCTTTCTCCTCAAAGGACTTCAAGCCTATCCTGACTGAACGTTTATGTGACTTAACCCAGTTGCTGGAGTGTGTTTGCCCTGACTGCTACTTCTGTGACAAAGCCAGTTTTGCTCCTCAGTGTTCCCTAGAAGCCTTTTTAAAGGTGGTGGCATTGCCTGAGCTGTGGCCAGCCCAGCCCTCGATGCTGCTCTCTGCAGACATTTACAAACACTTTGAACAGCAGAAACACGAACGCGTTCCCAGGCCAGGCAGAGGGGACCCCTGACAGAGTCCCTTTAGGAGTTACAAGCAGCCAAGCCATCAGCAGCTACACTGGCAGCCAAAGCCAAGGAAGCCACACAGCCCCTCCTGGCTCTCCTGGGGCTCTCCCTTACCTGTGCACTGGCACCAGCATCCTGCCATTTGCTTTCATTAGCATGATTTAGCTAAGAAGGCTTTTTCTTTTTCTAGCATTTAAGAAAATTGTACAGAACTGTGTGTGTTTCACTTTTATGGTATCAAAATACCTCACCAAGCATTCTCATCCTTGCTAACATCAATTTCTTTATCTGTTCCCTGTGTGTTATTAGTTACAGTGATTTACTATGATTATTTTAGTAACTGCTTAGTAGCTCAGGTTAACAAAGTCAGTTCATCCTGAAGTCCAACAATGCTGGAACATTCCCCTTTGCACTGGAGACAATTGCTATTTTGGCAAACCATCCTGGTTTCAAACATTACAGGTGTGATGAACAAACTTAAATGTCCGCACCCTCTCTCAGCCCAAAGCAGCCATCAACAAGGTTTGTTGATTTGGGGGTTTTCTTTCAGTTTTTTTAGACTGTACTCTGGATCAACTGAAAACAGTTTTGAGACTGCCTGAGAGCTCAGGGACAGAACACAGCAAATGGGACAACAAATCAAAACCCAAATGGTTCTACAGACTCATCACTTAGAATAGGCCCCCTCTGTCCTCAGACTTGCAGGTTCCTCCTCCTACTTTCACAAGTCAGGTGAGATTTGCTAAGAGGAACTGGCTCTGTAGAAGGTGTCGGTCACCTTTGGACCATTGTTCCTTGCATTACCTGGTGCCTCCAAAGCCAAGCAACCTCTCCTGCTGTCCTGGAGAGAGACTGGACCACTCTGCTGCAACCTCCTCAGCTGAGCCTCCACTGAGCTGCTGACAGGCACACGTGGCAAATGGCCTGGCAGCTTTGGGATCTGGCTGCAGAAAAGCCCCTTGGAAATCCCCAAACAGCCAGAGCCACAGACCCCCCAACACTCAGAGAAAAGCACACTGGGCTACATGAGACACCCACAAAGAGTTACAGAGAGCCCCACAAGACTGAATCGTTCCTGGCACCTCTGAATAATTTCTTCTCACCAAAAGTCAGGTGAATTTGCATTAGAATAAATCCTTTCTTTCTAAATAATCTCAATTAAAAATGACCATTCAAATCAGCACATGAGTGGCAATGTCTGTCAGATGATGAAGATATGAAGATGTCAATGACCAATGGAGTCTTGGAATTTGACAATTTTTGTAGGTAAGACCAAACCAGCTGTGATTTAGCTGTACCCTGAGTACATGAAGATACTGCCAGGTGCATTTTAGATGCCTGGATGCTGCAAAATTTAAAACTTAACATTCAGCATAGTCATTTATTTTAAAGTATTTCAGGTTATCATCTGCAGTTTTGGAGCTACACCAAGTCAGTGTAATGGACAAGAAGCTGGTAAGTCCCTGATTCACAATGGGAAGAGGAGAATCAGTCACTTGCTGCCCTCTAGCACCCTTGTTTTCCTTCCACAGGTTCTCCCAGCCTGACTGTACCAACTTTTTTTCTTCTCTTCTGATTCATCCCTTGGCAAATCACTGCTGGCAAAGCACATTAGCAGTGGCTTCCCTCTGAGGGAGGAGGATTTCCCAGAAATATCACCACAAGACTGATAGTTCTTAGATAAAAATGCCAATTTAAACCTGTACTTTGGACAGGTTTTGCTTCTGAAAGACACCCTGTTTTTTTTTCACTGATTAGAACTGTGCATGTCCCATGAAATGGAGCCATTCTTTTATGGCATCTGCACTTTCATTCCCTAAAACAGGCCATTTCCCTGACCTGCAGCTTCTGTCCCTTCAACTTCACTTAGGAGGATACAAACCGATCCTGATGGGCCTTCCTGTGGTGCCCACAACCTTCGTCACTCGAGCAGAATTAGGGGTTGAAAGAAATAAAAAGCTAAAATCCCCAAAACACCAACTAAAATTCAACCCAAAAATAGTTTGTTATAAACCCACTGGATATGTTAGAAACCCTTTCCCCCAGAAGTGTGCTGTGCTGAAATATTCCATTAAATCTTTTGCACTTTAAACTGTTGAGATTATTCTTTCAAAGCCTCACTATGTCATTTATTCCAACATTTGTTCTGTAGGGAGACCCATAAGATTATTTATTTGTGATAAATGAATTAATCCACCAAGTAGGAGCAGAATATTCTGTCACATCATTCTGCTGGGAGAGCTGTGCAGACAATAGCCAAGCAGTGCCCTGGAAAGGTGAAAGATGAATCCTTGGGTCAGCAATTCCCTGAAGGACAACAGATCAATTGAGTCATGCCAGGTTTCAGTTCCATTTGCTCTGCCTCATGCAGGTACTGACACAGTGGCTGCCTCAGTCATGCCTCTGTTTCAGCTGCTGATAAATGACAAAATGCAGGCCCAGGGTGAAGCTCTCAAGCCAGACCCAGCCCGTGACTACAGAGCAGAACCCACAGCAGCCAAGCTCAGAGCAGAAACTCTGCTCTGGGGGGACTTGAGAAAATTCTAAGGAATAACATATTAGTTGGGAAAATTCCTTAAAATAGCAGTTATGTTGTCATCTGAGCATTTTACATGGAAAAAAACCAAAGTGTGCACTGAAAAATATTCACTCAATCAATACAGCAAATAGTACATGAAAAGTAATCCTGGGCTGCTTGGGGAACTGATCTGCGTGGATTCATCTCTATTTCTATTTATGCACTAAATTTGCCTTCTAAATATGGAAATGTTAAAAAAACCTTTTAAAACAGAAGTCACAAGCTTCTATCAATCTTATTTCGGTTTAGAGGCCAGCAGATCCATTAAATGTTTATCTGCAAATGTATGGCATCTATTGTAGACCTCACAACAAATAAAAAACCCACAAAAGATAAACCCCAGCTAGCACTCCTGTATTTGTACACTTCAAATAAAGAACCACACTTTAATTACTTAGTCCTACAGAAAAAAAGACAAAATAGCATAAATTATTTTCCAACACAGCCACACTACCAAATTTAAATGAATAATCAACTCCAGAAACAAAACTGATGCCAGATGGAACACCTAAGAAAAGTCCCATATTAGCACTGAATTCTTACATTTGTGTGATCTTCCTGTTGGGTACAGAGGCTTCTGGGAGTTGGAAAGAACAAAAGTAAGTTCCTGACAATTCAGTCATTTGGCTAAAGAGTAAATTCTTCTAATTTCTGAAAGTAAAAAAATAGATCACCAAAGAACCCATGTGAATGCCTCAGCCCAGAGTCAACCAGGCACTGGCCTGTTGGTCATTTTGTTTCCTTCCTCCCATTTTCCCCCTGTTCCCATCACCATCCTGTCACAATCAATGGCACTGACTCCGTTCTGTTTGTTTCCTCATTTCTGTCTCTTCCTTAAGAATCTCTTCCATGATAAAATCTTCATATCCAAGAGCCTCAGTTCAGGTGTAAAAACTAATTCATTCCTTAACAATCATTAATTTTCTCCTGTTATCCCAATCACCCTGCCCTCTTTTTTTCTTCAAGTCCCACTGGAAGTCTGGCTCTCTGATTTAGGAGGAAATAATGGTAAGAGAAAAGTTCTCAGCAACAGAGAACAACTGCACTGTCACGGGTGAAATGAGAATCCCAAACTAACAAACTACTTTAAGTGATGGCATTTCCATAGAACAGAGCAAAATACAGAAAGCAAAGAATCTGAAATATGCCTATTGAGGAGCAGAGCTGGAGGTGCCTGACTGATCATAAAACATTTTAATAGCTAAGAGTCACATTAACCTAAAGAATGTCTGAGAACTTCTGGTGCAAACTGAAGTAGTTTTAATACCCAAAAATGCTGCCTGGCTTTAAGGAGGTATGAGGAACAGTCCTTAGCACAGCTGCTGCAGAGACAGGATTCCTGGGTTCTACTTTTGGCTTCTTTCCCAAGACCACCAAACATCCCCCAAACAAAAGCAAAATTGTTTCAAACAGAAAAAACACCACCACATTCTTCAGCACTGCTGCAGGAACCTTTGCTAACAGAAAAGTCAGGGCATTACGTAATTTACGTACCTTGAATTAAAAGAAAAGAAAAATTTCTTTAGGTGAAAACACACATTGTGGAACATAAAGAAACACAGTGCTGCTATTAACGTATTTTGAAGCTGTGAACATTGTATAGACTCAGTCAACAGCAGTAATCATATCAGCCAGAAACAGCATCAAACAGAAACAAATGAGATGTTACCTCCATGTCATACATGGGGGGCCCCAGGATATCTTTCAGAGCATGGAAATCAATTAAAATTGGCATTTCAGGTGGCAGAGCCAGGTCAGCTGTGTCACTGATGGATTCTGGTTTGGCATCTTCTGTGATGTGTTCTTTGCAATCTAAGGGAAGAAAATCTAATTTAGGATTTGTAATGGTCTTTCCTAGACAGAAGAATTTTTTAAACATTGTGACAGAGAAAAATAAAACATGCAATGAAATGCTCAGTAAGTTCAGGAAAAGGTGCTCAAACCATCTCTCACAAAAATCTTGTCAAATTAAAGATAATATGGCATGAAATGTAATTATTAAGCCTAAATATGCTCTAACTGTTCATCAAAGATAAAATTAAATCTGGAGCACTGACAGAGAAGCAACTCATCAGCTTAAGTGCATTTTAAATTAATTCAAATAGCAAAACACATTAGGCTCATTTAAGACTTTATATTTTTCACCAGATTTGTGCAGAAAACCAGTATTTCACAGAATCAGAATAGTTTGGGCTGTAAAGGAACTTAAAGCTGATCTTACTTTAAGGTCTTGCAGGGAAACCTTCCACCATCCCAGGTTGCTCCAGGCCACATCCAACCTGGCCTTGGACACTTTCAAGGGATGGGGCAGCCACAGCTTCCCTGGGAGCCTGTGCCAGGGCCTGCCCACCCTGCCAGGGAAGGATTTATTCCTGCAGGAGGAATCATGTGGTGTAATAGAGAATGTGCAGCTGAACGGGGCAATTCTGACAGTGCAGGAACTCCTGCTCTTCTCCTGAGTGGTTACAACTGTGGCCCAGCACAGAGCACCTCCAGGGCAGCCCTTGCAGCACAGGCTCTGATGTGACACTTCTCACGTTGATCTTTGTCTTCTATGACTTTTATTGGCTTTGTTCAATCATAGAAGGGTTTGGGTTGGAGGGACCCTTAAAGATCATCAGCCCAACTCCTCACCACACACAGGGACACCTTCCACCTACTCAGGCTGCTTAAATCACAAAATTGACATCTCCTGTCTGTTCAATAGCCAGCTCAGAACACAACACCTACAGGCCCTGTTCAGTGGAAAAATCTCAATCTCGGTGTAACAACCTGTGGCTTTTGTCTTGAAATACTACACACACAAAGGGCTCTGTTCTTTTCTTTGTTGAAGGAGGTATTTCTAAGGTGCCATGCTCAGTAACCAGTAGCAGCAAAAAATTCCTCCAAGGTCCAATTACCAGACATTTTCAGAAACACCTACAGGCATGATATACTCTTCAAGAGGGGCTATAAACCTCCAGCAGCCTGACACTTTTGAATGCAATGTACTCAAGTGTCACCCAGGAGGGAGCACACAATTAAAGCAACAGTTATGGGTTCAGAAGGGGGCTCTTCCCTTCCTTCACTCACAGCATGAGTGGATTTCTTACCTGTACAGTGGTTTCCTTAGCAGAATTGCCTTCAAATTTCTGTTTTCTCTTTTCATACAGAACTGAACTATAATGGGATCATGTCAATGTCAAAGTCTCACACCCAGCCCGCAGAGGAGCTGTTTGCATGACTGAGCTCAAGAAGTGTCAGTCCCTGGCAGGGACTGACAGTGCATGGGTACCCAGGGACAATGCAAGCAGGGAATCATTTCCCCACAGAATCTGATCCAGGTGTAAGAGGCTTTTCAGCATTTCTCAAGAGCAAAAAGCAGTGTTTCAGTGAAACATCTATCAGAGAAATGAAGAATGCTTGCACAATCCAGCTGTTCCTAAGGCTCAGTGGCTCTCTCAGGGCAGTGCCTCCCTGCCCTGGGGCTGTCCTCCTGCACACACAGAGTGAAGAGTTTTCTTCCCACCCCAAACCCCAGCCTAACACAAATCTGAGGTCTGCATTACACAGCAATGTACACTGAGCTTCAGGACTCCTGCACCATCCTTTGGATCCAAATATGGGTTGTTTACTTTGAATGCTTTCTAATTTTAGTTTGAAATGGAGTGTTCTGGTTCTTCCTCTGCACATCAATGCATGCACAGTAACTGAAGATCCAAGAGTTCAAATGAGTACAGAAAAACACAAATCACTGATCTAATCTATTTACCATAGGAGAAGAGGTGGTCAGTGGTGCAAAAGCAATTCTCAGAATGGGTGAATGAGGATGTCTCCTTTCACAAGATACAAACTATCCTGTTATTAATCCTCATACATAAAGACCTTTTTACAGATAATTTTGTGACTCTGCAATTCTCACTAATACCTTGACAGAGCATCAAGGAAAACACTCCACATCACTATTAACATGACAGCAGCAACTCAGCTTTCATTCAGAACTCCAATCTAATAGCTCTTATCCAACAGCCACTAATCTTTCCACTGTACAACTCACTGCTTCATGGCTAAATCCCATTCCTTTACTGCAAACACTGCCTTAGTCAGATGCCTCCTTTTGTTCCATCATGTCTCTCTGCTTTTGTTAAATTACTATTTTTGTACAAAATAAATTCAAAGACCTAAATACTGGCAAGTCTAGGAAACATGACCCTGCATGCTATTCTTGCAATTCAGACTGCAATTTCAACACTATTTGATAATCTGAGATGCAATCCATATTTCAAAGCCAAACTGAGTTTAAAACCAGCTGCTTTTGTTCTATACCAAGATTTCACTGCCTAACAAACACAAATGTATTTATTTCACCTAGCTCTGTACGCAGCAGAAAAGACAAACTCCTCATAAACAAATCAGGGAATTTGAGGCCACCTGCCCCATTAAAAGAATCAGAATCTCTTGACTTTGAGTTTATCTGATCTAATGAGTAGATCCCATTTTAGGATCCGTAACAGTAACAAACTCCAGACTTTTTCTAAAAATGTTAAATAAAATTCTGGCATTATCTAATTTTCTGTAAAAGCACACAGTGATGTAATTACAAACTGTAACTTTTTCTTTGAAGGAAAAAGCCATCTTTTGTTTATCATCTTTAAACAGGTGCTGACTATGAGGAATCTATAAGACACAAGTAATTAAGATTTCCACTAACAATGACAAATGCATGTTCCCTATCTACCCCAGACTAACAGCCATAAACCACAGTACAAGCTAAATGGCATATTTATCTAAAACAAGACACTTAAATTCAGGTTTCCAGAAACAGAACTTCTCATTAGGAGAGCAGCTTAATCATCTTACAGTTTGAGACAAGTTGGCAAAATAAACTAAAAGGTCAAAAAGTGCCCTCAGCAGAGCTCCAAACTGCACTAGAGGAACCACCTGCTGCTCTGCTATTACATGTCTGCTTACACAAAAGCAGCATGGTATTCAGTTGTTTTAACATTTAAAAACTGGAATACTAAAAATAAACAACACATAGCCCTCCCCAAGTAACCAAAAATAAGTTCAAAAAACAAGCAACCAAAAAAAGATTGTTTGTAAAATTTTCCAAGCAGAATCTGCAGCTACTCAAAGATCACAATGTTCTTCAGGAATCTGTCTTTGCAAGTTCCCAAAATAAAACAAAAGTCTCACATGCAAATAATGGATTTGTAAGAAAATGGACTCTTAAGAAAATATACTGAAAATGAACTATTAAATGTAAATAATGATTTAATCTTAATAGATATTTAATGGCACAAAGATTTAAAAAAATAAGACCACCACTTTCTATAGATGTAATGGCAATGAGAGAATACAAAAGTCTAAAACATCCTCAACATGTAGCAATTTCTCATTGCCTCATAGAACAGATTTAAATTAAGCACTAGCAACACAATTCTTAAACCCAAAGATTTCCAGCCATTCTTACTGACCAAGATAGAAAAATAGAAGGCTAACATTTTAAAGTAGTTTTAACATAACACATACTGATTTGCTGAATTGCTACAAAGAGATAAAAAAAAGAGCATCAGCCTGATGGACAAGGTTTCAAGTCTGTGGGCAATTAAAGGATAATAATATTCTTTCCCTCTCATCTGACTTAGCAGCAGATGCTTCAGCACAACAGACAGACTCAGAATTCTTTTAGCCCCTCCAAACTAAAAAGCCCCCACAACTGCATTTAGGTAGACAAGGATGGGATTGCTTTTGCTGCCAACAGTTCACATTCAAAGCCAGCCATAACATGAAACTGCACCCTAAAAGCAACATTCCACTGTCAAATCTTATGCACCAAACTTTTAGGAAGTGTTTCTTTAGGAAGGGAACAATTTCCTGGGACCCTAATCCTGTTTGCACTTACTTACATGCTTAAAATGAATGCTATGCACATTTCTCCCCACAGCATCAGAAAAGTTCTCTTTCCATAAAATAATTACATTCCATAATTTGTGACCTACAATAACAACGTGTACTTGAAGCACTTCAATGTGAGGTGTTCAGGCAGGAATATTTAGATGAATTAACATGGAAAAAATAACGCTTTAAAAATTATTTTGCATTCAAGCCAAACTTCTCAGAACATTCATGCATTTTTGACCTCCTACAGAGAAGTCATTGCAAGTAATTTTCAGAAATTTCAGAAAAAGGCTCACAGTGCAGCCTGCAGAGCTGGGAAGCTCTCTAAGGTCAGCAGAGCTCAGACCTGAGTACCTGCAGTCACACCACCCTGGGACTGATTGATGCTCAGCAGATTTCATGTGCCATTTCACATTGACCACTTTGGGCAGACTTGCATTTAATTTAAAACCAAGTGTTTCATCCACAAGGAGTGTAACAAGCTGATCTGTATTGCTAGGTTATGGAAATATTTATGTATGTTTAAAGCCTTGGTTTCAACATAAATACAATCCTCATTTCATCACTTTCAGTTATGAAATATTACCTGTCCTAAATCTCCCTTCAGGTCTGAATTAGACAAATTGTTTTTCACTCTGGGTTTCAACTGCTGTATCATGATATGATGCTTTAGTGCACAGCTGCTGCATTGTATTCTCAAGGCAGTTGTACTAAAATAGGAAGGAGAGTTTCACATATTTTTGTGACTCCTAGAATTTCTAGTAGTGTCAGAAGACTCGAGGAGTGTCTCATAAATCTGAGATAGTGTTTCAGTGAAATATCAGATAGCACTGCTCTACACAGGGACGACTCCCCTGAGAGCTCTGAAAAACGCTGAAGTTCCCTGTGCAAACTCAACAACTGACACAAACCAACATTCCTGCACTCACCAACTTCTCCAGAAAGCTCAGGAATCAGAGGAGCAAGGAAGGCACTACAGGCTGCCCGTGCATTTCAGTAGTGCGTTTCTGGGAAGTGCTGAACCCAGGCTGTCAGTATCCCAGAGCCCACTGTCAAACAGCGGCAAAAGCCTCATCTTTACAAAGCCTTGAAAACAGGCACTCTCCCTGGAGGAAATAATCTGATTTAATCCATGTAATGCTGGAAAGCCTGTGATTCTACCACCTAGTGTCCTTAACTCTTACTACAACCCACCAGCCAGAGGCACTCAGCTGAATGAACACAACAGGCACCATGGTAGGATTTGGCTATGCTCTGGATCAGGTATAGATTATGTTTCAGCAAGCAAGGCAAGCCTGCAGTCTGCCCTCTCCTAGTCACAACTCAAGGCATACCAACGCACTAAATGCAGAGTATCAGTCTCACATCAGCAACACAGGAAGCAAAAATGATTTCTAGGTATTTTTATAAAGAAAAAAAATCAATAAATAATTCTAAATGAAACTATTAAGGGATGAGAACTTGATTAACTAATCTTCCAGAGTCATTCATTATATGAAATAAAAATTCATCATCATGATGCACAACTGCACAAATGTCCACTAATCAACAGGAGAAAAAATGCCAAAGAAATCAATTTAGACTACAAGTCCCATTATTTGCATCAACTTGCAAGTATTTGGAGATACATACAAGCTTTGTTTTGAACACTTAGTTGTTTCCAACAGACAGAATGAAAATAAAAGTATTTTTTTTAAATGTCCTACTCTTACACACTCCCAGCAAATTACACACTGTAAAAACAAACCAGGGTGTAAGCACACTATTAGTACCTAATAAAACCCACTTTGCAGACTGCACCATTCTGTACAAGTCTTTATAACAGCAAAGTTTCACTGTAGAGACACCTGTCCCTCAGACTCTCTTTTATTAATACAGCTTTTTCTTATGGACAGTTTTCACTTCAGAAGTACAAAGGCAACTCTTCACAGCTCATTTCTTTCTTAACTCCAAACTGGGTCAACCAAAAATGCCAGCATTTTGCTCCCTTTTGAAGCTCTTGGGCCGCTATTTTCACTTAGCTTTGGTAAATTGCAAGTCCAGAACTAATTTTAACAGTGTATAATTTTAACAGTGTAAATACCTCAGTTGCAAGCACAGTGCTAATTTTAACATGGTAAATAACTCCCTCACTGGATTGAGATGTCTAATACAGTTCCTTTTTGTTACTTGCCTTAATAATAAAGTGTTTCTTCTTACAGTACCATGAGTTGTGCTCTGAACCTACCTCTTTTCTATTTCACCAGAATGCTTCAAGAGCAGAACAACTTCTCTTTTTATTCAGCAGCTGCATCAGACCTCTGAAACACATTTTAGACACAGCTACCTACTTTGAAAATATGACTTGTCAAAATTACCATCCAGAAGGTGCAGTAGCCAGGACAGCTGATACTGCCTGCTGCTGGTGAGCTGGGCCAGCACAGCCCAAAGGCTCAGCAGTCCAACCACCAAGAGAGCACAGAAGCATCAACAGGTCAGTGTTTGACTTCATAAACTCCATCACAACACAGAAGGTGGAGAACACACACATAATAAAAAAAGGAAGGCATTGGTAAATGTCTGAAAACCTCTGCCTTTTAATGTAGATGGGATGATTTAAATTGCAGGATGGTTCATGGATTCAGTCACTGCTACTGTGAGAGCTCACCACCTTTAAGCCAAACATTCAGAGCTAACCAAGCTGAACCTGCTTAAGCAAACACTGCCAAATTCAATATTCCTATATTACAGTTTTCAGAGACATTACAGTGATCTCAGTGATCCTCACCAAGGTAAAAAAAGATTTAATTTTCAGAAGGGAAATACTGAGCTAGGGAAAAAAGGCAAGGTAAAGCTAAAAGACTGTCAAGAAACAAATTCTCAGAGACAAATTATTTAAGTTTTTACTGTGCGTAAAACTCTTCTTCAAACACCCTTCCAATTATTACCACTGCTTGTAAAAATATCCCTGATATTTCCTCTCTAGGATTTACTCCCTGAAAGGGGCAGGCACTGTTGAGACTTGTTTGCTGCCTGGTTTTAAAATAACAGAAAATGAGTCTCCTCATTTGTCCTCCTCCAATCCAGACCAGACCTATTCCAGTGGTACAAATGTTAGGTTTTTTCCACATCACTACATTGTGGAATATTTCAGAATATCAAACCTACAGGGCCCTCTTTTGTATTTTAAGTCTGTGAGAATCCTGGAGCAAAAGCAAGAAGCCACACTGCAGTTTTCAGTTTCCAGGATCCTCTGATACAGTTGTTCTCTGACAGACTGGGAGAATTTCTTATCACCTGAACTCATTTCAGTCTTCAAAAAACAAACTAATGGAACACACAACACCCTGCTGGATAGATTTTATTAGACTAAGGGCTAGTTCAACCTGAGGTTTGGAGTTTGTCCTTTCACATTTCTAATCTGACACTGAGGGCTCCTGCAGACATCCAGTGCTGCAATGAGCTTCCTATGGAGCTCCAACAGGAAATGGCTGAGTACAGCAGCACCCTCCATCAGCACCTGGCTGGAAGAAAAGCATCTGCACCCTCCATCCTATCTTTCACCAAACACAGTGTGGATGCTCATTTTTGTTAAAGAGAACACTCATGGGGGGATGAAAAAGGGAGCAGTCACCTGTTGTGCACTGCACACAAACTGGATAATGGGCCTGACTTCATCCTTCCCTCTCCTATTTCCAGACTAGAAAGAGACCTGCCTTTACTGGTGAAGCAGTTACCTGGGTATTTTTGCTGTTTGAGGGTTTTGGGTTTAGCTTTCTTTCAGTCTGTTTAATGACTGGAAATGATAAAACACTGTCTGTATACATGGGAAACAAGAGCAGACCAACCGAGGCTGCAGCGTTACCAAAGCTCCAATAGACTTTGAATAAACATGGTCTTAAAAGGCACATGAAACAATTCTAATTTCAGAGCCCTCCAAGCAGACAATTTTTTTTTATGTACAACAAAATAACCAGACTGAGTTCTGAGCTAGTAGGAACTACAGCCATGCTTAGAGAAGAAGTGAAAGATTTGCATAAAAAAACCTAGGAAGGCATACACAAATCATAACTGCACCTTAAGACATAAAACAGATGCACTGAACTTGTCAATTATCAACTCAGCAGGCTGAAACAACTCAAGTTCTGTTCTAAGTCATAATTCAGCACTAAAATGGTACATAATAATAATGTCACACTATCTGCCAAGCTTTTGAAAACAAGAGTCCTTAAAGAAGAATAAAACAGGAGAAAAAGCTGCTACATTAGCTTCCTAGTGATTACATCAGAAGTTCCCTTTTTAACAAAACATGCCAAAGATACACACCTTCTCCTTCCCCCACCTCAGCACGATCTGGCTTTGCTTCTTTGTGCTGCCCTTCTGCCACTTTCACAGCCACTGCTCTGCAAATGGCTCCCAGCTTCCGATCCAGGGCTCGCACTCCTGCCTCCCTCGTGTACCTGTGAGGAACAACAGCTGGGCTGGGCTTTGCAAGACAGAGTTATTTCAATGGAAACACACTCCTCACTAAACACACAGCCACAGAAAATCACATGGGAAATGTTCCAAAACTCTGGAGTACTCTAGCACACAGGAAAAAAAAAATTATCAAAATAATTGTGGTTGCTGATAAAATTGTAGATAAATTACTGAGTGGGAAGACATGACTAACAGCTGGTGCCAAACCTGCATGAAATGCTAAGCAATGTCCAGTAGCACTGAGCTCTTCTTGGATGCATAAAAATTAGAAGGAAGAACTATTTTAAAATTTAAAATATATAGCTCACTGGAAGCTGAGGAACTGCCTGTAAAAGAATATTTTGTTTTAGTCTATGAACTAAAAAGAAGCACCCTGCAGTAACACTAAACAGCCAAAATACTGGTTATAAAATACTTAATTCATTGAATTCCAGTACACTTTTTTCATTGGAAATGAGCTAGTTTCAAGTTCAAAAGATGTTTTGATCAATACATTTGCCGTCATGTCTAACAAAAACCCCAGTTTAATGAATAGAAGCTATTTAAAAACGCTTTATTTTAATTTTTTTAAATCTAATGCAAAATCAAAACAAATATACCCATCAAATCACAAGGAAAAAAAAAGGAAGTGTAATTTCCATTTTTTGCATGAAAATTATAGAAATATAATTTGGTTCTTTAAACTGCATGTTGTCTGCTGCCAAGCCCATGGCTTCATACAGTGCAGCCACACCAGCCTCAAGTGTTCCTGTTTATTCACAGGACCTTGGCAATTGTGTCAGCACAACTGACTGTGAGCCATACTTGGAGACCAAGAGCAAGGAATTCTCTACAGAAAAGGTGGTCCCTAGAGAAGACAGAGCTAGGGAAAGAGCAATTCCGTAAGCTACCAACTGTTGGACTGCTGAAGCTATTAAGGACAATACATATTAAGTATTACCACTTCATCAACTGATTTATAAAAGAAGGTCATTAAATTGAAAAAAATGAACAGATTTACCTGGTAATTATGTCCAAAGTGGTTACTTGGGGAATCTGTATTTGCTGTGGAGTCAGACCATGTAGTTCAAGCTGTTTAGGAATCAAGTGTCTATGTGCAATTTCAATTTTTTCTTCTTGTGTGTATCCTTAAAAAAAAAAGGCATGTATTTATTAATGAGCTTTTTGCTTAGACTCTACAATATAATCGAATTTCTTAGCGTTTACAATTCTACCTGATTGAATGTAAGAAAAAATCTCACCCAGCTATAATTTACAAGGCTGTTGGTATGATCCTTTGTGGCTATTCAAAACTTCATGCAAACAAGAAGAGAATTTTAGTGTTTCAAAGACCACATTCTCCACCGGAATTTTAAAAAAGATGCATCAGCCACCTGACCATTAGAATACAGACAGTGAAGGAAAATATCATTACAGAATGTATCCATGTATCACCACAGACCTGGAACTGAATTTACCTGAGTGCAATTCTAAACACTACTCTTGTGACAGAGGCCACAGCAGAGGCATCCTGCCTTGTCCCTTTTAATGACCCCAGCCATGCACTCCAGACTCCTGGCAGGCTTTCCTTCTTACCTTTTATTTCAGCAAGAACACCCCAAACTATAGTTTAAGGATCTGCAACAGCCATGTAATGAAGGCACTGCAGTGTTACCTGGCACCTGGATGACCTCCATTCTGTCCAGCAGGGCGGGTGGGATTGTAGCTGTAGTGTTGGCTGTAGCTATGAAAAGCACTTGGGACAGGTCAAAGGCTACGTTTAGGTAGTGATCCGTGAAACTGTGATTTTGTTCTGGATCCAAGACCTCAACAAGAGTGAACACAAAAGTCACAAAATTGTTCAATCAGAAGTAAATAAAATATGTCTATTTTTATTATATTCCATTTGGATCTGTTAAGGCTGACTTGACAGTAATAAAATACACTGTGGATAGATATCACTACATCCTGGCCTTGCTGGGAGTACTCTGTGCCTACATGTCACATCACATGTAACATGTACAGTTCAAAAATCCACTTCCCCATGAGTTGCTCCTGCCCTTTTCTAGAGGTGCTGCAGCATTTCTCCAGCCATTAAATACCCCTCCTAAGCTGCATCTCCACGACCTTTCACACGTGGTAGAGTGGCCCTTCAAGGAGTACAGCAACCTTGGAAAAGCAGCCCATGTAGTCCCCATGAACAAGGAGAATTCTCCCAAGTAATCCCTGACTCCAACCCTCCCCTGTTGCTGGCAGCTCTCTTACTTGAAGCTTACTTCTTCCTCTCACACCAGCCTGTGAGATCTCTGTTGTGAGACCAAGGGGAAGAACACAATCCCAGCCTTACCTGCTGCCACAAAATCACCTGCCCCCCTCTTTCTGCTTTGTCCAGCCTTTATTACTAAAGGAGGAGTATAAGTTCTTATTGTCCATGACATCCCAGGCAAGCTCTGACCCTTGGCAAACCCTGGCCTTCCCAACACAATAATTTTTCTTTTTGTTTCAAAACAACAGAGACAAAACTGAACAAGCACTGCAGAACAAAAACACACAGTCTGATCAACCTCAAAAATGTACTGAACAAGCAGAACTAGGGCTTCAATAACTGTGCTGTCTTCCTATTGCTTTTAGTACAACTTATGTGTGCAAATGCAACACTTGCCTAGATTTAAGATTAGGTGATAAATATTCAATACATATGTGGAACATGAGGGTACTGAGATGCTGTCCTGTAGATTTTTTTAATAGTGCCACAAATGGGAAGTTCACTGTACACAGCAATGTACTCCTGGCTTTTTTATCACCTGTGAACCACCTTTGCTTCACATCCCCTTGAAGTACAGCCACACTTCCATCCCAAATGATGACTGGTCAATGCTACACCCCTACATGAATAATTCTCATGTCACAAATAATAGGACCCATGCATCTCCCGAGAAACAGCACTCCACTGTCAAAATAACTTATCTGCCTACACCCAAATGAATGCACACAATGTGAATTATAGCCAAGAACAGTGTTGATAATTAAAAAACAACAACTGAATTTGAAGACTTCTTTGATAGTTATAAAAGAAACAATTCTGAATTTTTATTACTATTAAACTCTCCTTGGGCTTAGAAAACTGCAAAAAATATTTTGAAAAAAATTTAAATCAAAGCAAACTTTAAAAATTCTTCTATTACAGAATGCCAGAATCACAGCTGACTTCCCCAAAAAACAGAATAAATTTGGATTTTATTTTGAAGTGCTACACAGATTTAAGAGCAGTTACACATTCCCCTTAACAGTGTAATCTTAAAATATACTGAAGCACATGCTTTAATGCTGAACTTAGGGCTGGAACTCAGTGAATACCATTGTGCACTGGCTCTAAGCTATTCAAAAGCTTTTCTTACCCTCTTCAACAAGAAGTTGCTGTCATTTACTCCCTTCTTTACAAAAAAAGGCAAAGTATCCTGACAAGTCAAGTCCACTGATGCATAATTCAGAGATGTGCCTTACTTCAACCACTCCCAGTCCAGCCCTAAACTATGGAGAGACACAACAGGCAGGGAATGCAAGCACAGCAGCTACAAACTGACTTCAAAATAAGCAGGTCTATACCAAATATTAGCTTCCCACTCAAAGTCTACTCTTGCGAATTTTTCTGAACTGTTTTAAACAGCCAATCCTAATTCAACTTACTCTTTTTTAAAATACTGATATTTCCACAGAATTCTAGTCTATCAGCTGAAGTGTTTGCAAGTAATTCCAAAGCTGCTGAAAAACAATGTATTCTGACAGATTAAACTGGCATTCTGACACATGCATGTTTCTTTCTCCTTCTAGTCTGCAACTGGAAATCCTTATGAATCCTGCTAAGTGCCAAGCTGGTGATTGGAAAGGTATACAAAATATTGATGCTGTACTCACATGCAAAAAATACTATTCAATAAAGATAAAGGAAACTAATCCAAACCAACTCAGATTATATCTAAAAATGTGAATTAGCTGAGATTTTTTACAAGGGCTGGAGAGCCTCTAGACTCATAATTCTTTGTCATGGTAACTGTTTTTAGAATAAGATACAAATCAATCCTGCCTATGTATTTCAAACAGACTGTCCAAAGCAAATAGAACTGTTCTTCAGTAGGTATCTGTGCTGAAGTTCAAGTCCAGAAGTTTTCCAAGATACTCAACTAATACAGAAATATGAAGTACAAAAAGAACATTCAGTGCACAAAATATCTTGGCTAATTTATGACAGATAGCTGACATGCATACAAAGGCTTTTCTGTAGCAGCTTTTTATTACCACAAAATTCAGAATAAATTCCATGAACATTTAATTGCCTGGCTACGCTCCTGGTCTAATTTTCCTGCATACAAATAGTCACTATCAGGCCCTTGGATCCATTTCTGTTTTCTTCTCTTTTTAACTGAGGTCATCTAAATTTAGACTAAAATATTCCTTTGTTAATGAACAGTAACTGGAAATAGGAAGGCATTCTGTCTTGCTGAAGCAACAGCTCTGCAGAAGCATTAGAACTAAACACATATCCAGCAATTAGAAATCACCAAGCTTTGCTCCCAAACTCATAGGAATGGCAATTTTCTTTCTGAATTTGCCCTGTTGTGGACAGCAAAACTTTTAACACAGCTACACACAGGAATAAAGGTTGTGCCTTTCATACTTAATGATGGCACTTACCAGACAAGCAGCAGTGTGGACAGCAATGCAGCAGTTAGGTGACCACTGACTGTTGTTTGCTCTCCAGCATAACAGCCACCTTTGCTCACTCCAGATGGACTTTCCAACCACATAAACCACGAGAAGCAGATGAAAATGTAGCAATTATGTCCAGCCATAAGCTGTCCATTAGAAGAGGTAAAGCACCTGCTTCAGGATGTTTAGCCAGCAGTAGAGAGATATAAAGATCTCACAGGGGAGCAGCCCAGCCATGGTTAATAGAGCAATTATTTCTCCAGATGCAACTAATGGGCAATTAACAGGGCTTACATAAACCCTGCCGCCCAGGCAGGCAGTGGGAAGTGAACCTTATGAGGCTCAGCTGCAAAAATCCATGGTCAGGAGCAGAGCATCCTTAAAAATGTGGTTTTAAAAGATGGAAAAACAGAAACATCTCAAAGCAGCAATGAAGTACCCAGAATTCAAACACAACCAATTAAATAAGTATTAATTAAATTTGTTTTCCTTCACAAATGACACAATAGAAAACCACAATTTTCTCTACAGAAGGGCAGGGAATCAAAAAAGAAATTATAAAACTCAGCAAAGGTTGAATAAACTTGCCAATATTAATATACAGAGCTAGATTAATGATTGGAACATTCTTTCCAAGAAATCTCAAATCATTGTGTCTGCATAGCAAACAACAGCCAGCTAAACAGAAAAATTTGATTTTCAGGTATTTTTATCCATCCATTGACTAGAATAAGGACAGCTTAGTTCAAGTATTTAAAAGACAAATGACAGGAGAGCTATAAGCAAACTCAGAAACAGAGAGCATTACACTTTCAGCAAAGTGTAAATAAAATTCCCCAGAGGAATACTACAGGGAATAATGTATTTATTACACTTTCCTGCTTGTTTTCTTTGCACTTTGAGGCCCTTCATGCACTCTAAAAAAGTGTACTACACACTTGAGAAATGCACAGGTAAAGGACAGTAACTGTCATTTTTGAAAGCTAAAGAAGTGAAGCCATGCTCTTTTCTAGCACATTTAAATTACTACTAGTTCATGTTAACATGCAAAGATCAAAACAGCTCTCAAACCACAGCCTGTTCATGCACCCATTTTCAAAGAACTCGTAGGCCTTGTCAAAACAGTCATTTTCTACTATCTAGCAGGAAGAAAATAATGATGTTTGTAGGAAGTCAATTGACACTTCATTTGCAGAATGTCATGCAGCATCCAGATGAGCTCATGACACCTTAATTTAAGTAGCATTTTTCATATTTAAATCACTGCATTAAGCACTGACAGTCAAGAGAGTCATTAGAATGACTCTGTAGGCAAATACTGTCAGAAACACTTTCACTCCCACCTACTAAAGCTACCACACCTCAGGTCTGACAACTGAGATGCTTCTAGGATTATGCCCTAAGTCACTTCTGTAAATGTGAGCCAGGCTAGCTCAAAAAATGTGGCTATTTTTTACTACTGCTTCTCCTTTTGACTGAAACAGGTACAGAACCAAGCCAGAAGCAGTGCAGCTGCAACATGGCAGTCCCTAAGGCCAGAGACAACACAAAAAAGAAGGCAGAGTATAAAATTACAGCAGTACAAGGAATCTCTAAGCATGCACAATGCTAAAACCATCACGTGCATTAGTGCTGCATCTGCCCTGGCAGCCTCAGCAATTCAGCCTGGCCCGGCCCTGCTGTGCCAGCACCTCCCTCATTCCCTCCTCTGCCATCCGTGCTGGCACAGGACAATGGACACAGCATTCTGCCCAGGAAAGGGCAATGCTTTGTCTCTTCCCCACACCTGAAGACATGCTCCTTCTTCTCTCCAGCAAACTGCTAGAATAAAAGCACTGAATAGGCACAAATCAGGAGAAAAAGGAATTGTAATGGGATATCACATCACACTGCAGAAAATGGATATTGGGATGAAGGTTCTGACAGCTCCTTACTGCTGTCTGCTACATGACACCTGAAGCTTGCAAGGCACAGGTCTCAATTCATCTTCCTCATGATCACTACAGTTCTGGCCTCCTAAAAGCCAAACCTAAGCCAAACCTCCTGAAACTAACCTAATTAATAAAATCTCAACACTTGATGGGATTTACAGAATATTCCAACAGTATCTCATTCACCAAAGTCACCAATTGTATCTCCAGAATGTTATTTGTGTCTTTAAGCAAATCAACTTTGACAGGTCTAAAACCTTTGTGATAAAATAACTGTAATATGTGCTTCAAAATTAGATTAATTCACATCTGAGTCCCAGAAGTTCAGAAAAAGTTCACTCATGGAAAACCTGACTCTCATGGAAAGTTAACACTCATCACACCATAATCAGCCAAACACTCATCAACCATAATCAGTCAAGGAGTCCGAATCTGTGACTTACATGAAAAATCTAAGTTCAGAAACTTAATTACAACACTAATTAAAGTAATGCTCCTAAAAGAACATGCAGCTAGTCCACATTATGCACTGGGTAAACTGCTTAGCTCCAATACAAGCTGGTACCATCAAGAGCTTCAAAAATACATTAAAGTTATTCCAAGAAAGAAAGGGAAAACTTGAAGAAGTCTAGTTACTGTCTAGATCCTCTACAGTTCTTTCTTAGCTAACAACATTTGATCATTAAAAATCAGTATTGTGAAGTCCTCCAAATAAGTGATGGTTAGGGCTTGAACACTATTTAAATACAGAAAACACCCCAAAATCTGTCCTTGTGTTCAAGTACAGCTCACTGAGATTTCTATGGTATTTAGCCCCTATGTAACAGTATCTGCATTGTGCCCAAGGAACTGACAGAAACCCACCCGTGTCAGAACTCAGCAGCGGATATCTGAATAACAGAGCCGGCACTCTCAGACCTTCTTTTGTCCACTGAATCTTCTGAGTCCAGTTTAATTATTTTAAAATTCAAACGAAACAATGCTTGCAGTTGAACACCTCTTACCTCAAGCAAGGCTGCTGCAGGATCCCCCTGCAAGCTCTTTGCCAGCTTATCCACCTCATCCAAGAGGAAAACAGGATTGTTCACCCCAACAGTCTTCAGCCCGTTGATGATCCTGCCTGGCATGCTGCCCACATAGGTGCGCCTGGAAAGGAAAGGAGATGGGGAAAGAGGGTGGTGACACGGGGAAAAGGAGGAGCAACATCAAAAATATACATCAAACTCCAGGCAAAATAGAAGAACAAGGAGCACTGCAACAATTCTTGCATTTTTTGTAAAAATTTGTGAAATACTTAATAAAATTATGGAATATACAATGGAGCTAATACAAGCAATTGTAGCAGCAGATGAAAATTTGAGTTCCATGGTAAACTAGCTTGTCTGCAAAGATAATAATTTGCATTAAACAGTACCAGCATCCTTGTACTATAAGAACAAGCAGACGCAGATTTGGAAACCTCATTAATAAAAACATTTTCCTAATTACAATGCTGGGATTTTGTCATCACAACAGAGTTCACACAGCATGTTACAAAAGAGAGCAAAATTCCAATTATGCTGAACTGTGAATGTCCCCTTGACAGCATGGTTTAATAAACGCCCACCAAAAAGAACTGTATTTACTGACATTTCAATATAAAATGAAAAGCTGAACACTGCAATGAAACAAAAAATTACAAGTTTGAATTTTACTGATTTAGCAAATCAGTAAAATATTTTTTCTACAACATACACAGAGCAGAACTACATTTTACAGGTGTATGTAACCCTTGTTTGCTGCATTTATCACACTCATTTCTGCCTGTGCCATAACTACTCAAAACACTATAAGTAAGAGCATGAAGTTCTAAGAAGAAATACACTAAGTGCTTTATTACAGTATCTAGCTCATGACCCCCACACAGCAGACAAGCAGAACAGGCCTGCTTTGCCATACAATCTGGTTTATTACAGTCCAAAATAAACAGGATGACATTCACAAAGATGAAACCAAAAATACCATGGGACTAATTTCAAAAAATAGAGATTACTTTAAATATATTAAAAAAACCCCAAAACCAGAATCCAAACCACACAGCAATGGTGTCAGTTCCATGTAACATTTAACCACTGAAGAAACAAATTGCAGTATATAAATTTTAATTTTAATTTAATTCTAGATCTGAGGAAAAATAAAAGGTTTTAAGATCTTCTAAATAGCCAGCAATGCAAGAGAAATTCAGTTGCCTGTTACCACCTTCTTGAGGCAGCTGTTAAAGACTGAAGCAGCCAGCAGGCAACAGTTCCTCACTTCAGTGCTTTTGTGTAGTCTTAATGTGTAGCAAGGGAGCGGATTGCTCTCAGGGAGGGTGTGCTGTGGAACGTTCATTACAGATCAGGGCTCTGCATGGGGAGCTGTTACACAGCCAGCCTGCCTCCTCCTCCTCCATCTGCACACCCACAGCCTTGCCAAACAGGGAAAGCATTCTACAGAGTGCAATCAGAAAACGAGGAGACTGAATCAGAGCTAGAGTGCACAGAAGTGAATCACTTGCCAGTGTAAATAAATGTGTCAGTGTAGCAGTTTGGGTATTTCTTTGCTTTTGGGGGGATTTGGGGTTTTTTTTTCAGTTATGGGTTTGAGTTTTTTTCTTTTTGTGGTTTTGGGTCTTGTTTGGTGGTGATAGTTTTGTTCTTCTCTGGGTTGTTTTTACCAGAAGGTGTTCACTGCACTAGAGAATAATTTTTTATGCTTCAGAGGCAATGCAGCCCAACTGTTTCAGTATTTTGCTTATGGCAGTAATAGGGTAACATAATTAGGTAAACATCAAACATTCTTTGTTCTTGCTTCCTACATTATTCTCAAGTGCATGCTATAAAACATTACATGCATTTTTAATGCATGTTTGTGTTTTTAGATACAGTTTTTACTTGGTCCTTTTGAATCCTATAAAGATTTAAGCTCTCTATGTTCTGTTGAGTTTTAAGAAAGAGGCTGGTTTATAAACTAAATGAAGGCAAACAGATGCAATCATCTAAATCTGTAGTACCTCTTCATTTATTAAAGATGGACCAATACTTATTTTATTATACTAATAATCAAATGCTTGACATCTCCAAAGTTATTAGGGGAACACATCTCAACAAAAGAATCCTTGGTAAGGCAGGCCCTGCAGGTATTTACATATAAAACCAGCCAGAATATATTACAATTAGAAGCAGATATGGCCATTTATCTGTCTGGCTGTTAACCTTTGCCTTGTAAGATGTGAAACTAAATGCTAATGTTTAGGAACACTATCACTGAATGTGATGTTGATTTCATTATTTTTGCTAGGGTTGAAAGGAGGTTAAACAATATCCTACATTGCTTTGCTCATTTTTTGATGCAGTTTCTTGCCCTGCATTAAACCCAGAGGTCAGTCAGCTTTCCCCACTCAAAACAGGAAGCACAGAGCATGTTTCCTTACTGCTTACTTACCTCACTTGTGCAGCAACACTTAAAAAACCCAACCCCTTAGGAGATCCAGGCAGAGGTCTGCAACTTAGTAATCTTTTAATATAGTTTCAGATAAGTGAAAAAGTACCTTTAAACAAAACCTTAGAGTGGTATAGTGTGTCACCAGGCACTGTGTATCCTAGATAATGAATGAAAACCAACCTTCTCATTTCTCCCAAAGTAAACTGGGAAAGCCTAGGACACAGAACCCTTGAAGTAATGGTAGTATTATTGAAAGGAAGAAGCAGGACTCACTTTCCTCACAATGATCTCAAGACACAGAGTTTTAAATAATTTTTAACTGCAGGGCCAGAAAAGGGTAACAAAATTAACACTACTGTTTCTGAATGTCCTTGCACAAGTTCACAGCTTTTTTGGGTTTTTTTTGGGGTTTTTTGTTGTGCCAGGCCAGAGATTGCATCCACTGCAGGGCTTTACAGATCTACCTTTGCTTTGACTTGTCTAACAAAGCTCATTCTTCTCACGGGTGAAGCTGTTTTAAGTTTGTTTTTTCTGGTGCAACAAGGCCTGTGCAGGGAAGTTCTGCCAGCACAGCTGTCCTGGTGAGGAATCCCACCTCTCCTCAAACAGGAGCACCAAACAAGCCTTCAGCAAAGTCCTAAGCCAGAAGTGAGCTGTCCAAGCTTTTGAAACTGCAGAGCAGTGGTAATACAGGAAGGAGTGCTTCACATGAAGGTGAGAAAGAAGAGCTTCACACTTACCTCACCAGCACCACTATAAATAAATGGCACAATTACATTTTTCCTTTTCAGAAATAGAAAAACACACAACAGAGAAGATCATACATTTCCTGTGTGATACAAAATATCAATACCCAGGAGATTTTTAAAGCAATGACTTCTTGGAAAAAAAGTTCTAAATCATCCTTCAGAGTGGTTTGTGGTTTTTTTCTTTTTTTTTTTTTAATACAAGTAAACAACAAATGTAAACTAACATACTTTAACATATGGTATAGATGAGTGATAAATGCAGACAACAGCTGAAGGATGTCTGATCAAGGAGCTCTGGTTTTGTACCAAGAGGATGATTTCATTTTGGGAATGCAGAACAATACTTGCTACTCCAGTCAATCAGTGAAGGATTCCCAAGCTCCAGCTGCAGGCACATGATCCCCAGTGAAATGGCCAACCTGGGCAGCTCCAATGGCCACGTTTACACATCAGGTGGGACAGCAGAGTTACTGAGACACCACAGCCCACCCAGCTGCTCTCCAAGAAGCTCTGTCTGCTGAATCTCTTGGTCTGCACCTTTCACCAAAGTGGCCCAAGTAAATGCTATTTCAGGCACTGTTTACTTGCAAGTCAAGATGAAACAGTTCCTTTTCCATGTTCTAGTACATTTGGTACATTTTTCTACATGTTCAGTACATCAGTAGGCACATACAGTACTGTTCTCCTGCAATGTTAATGGAATTCTTAACTGAAGCCCCAAAGCCTAATAAGGAGCTTTTAAGAGAAAAACAATGTTCTCTAAGGTGTAGTATTAGCAAATCAGCCTGCTCCACAGAGAAACCCAGAAAACAACAGTCTTTGTCTCCTCCACTTCCAGAGCACCTCCCCCTGACTGCCAACACGGATTCACCTGACTGGGAATAACTTGAAGGATTTATTCACACAGAAGGGGACATTAGAGGGCTCTACACAAAAGCTGAAGGTCAAATCTGATTAAATCTTATTCTGAGAAGGAGGAAAACAAACCAAAGCAGAATTTAAAATCCAGTATGCAACAGGTGGGTTTGATTTTAATTATAAAAAACTGGAAAAAGCAGTTGGTTACAAAGGACTCCTGGTACCAACTGCTCTAAAGTTCATTTTTCAACTATATACTTGCTTGTTGAACAGTAACCACACAATAGTCTTGCTAATTTTAGATTACATTTTCCTTTCCTGGTGAAAAATAAAGTCTCTTAGCAAATATTTCCCATTGGCTAATTTCATACACTTTTTAATACGAAATTTATAACAGTTAGCCTCTAACAGGAATTAGTAACTTAATAATGCCCTCAAAATTGTGTGACAGCCACAAGCAGCTGAATTAAAAAGCTTTTGAGAGGCTCTCTAGTATGACTCTCCCTGTCTTTACTCCTTATGAGGCCTAAGCACAAAATAGGAAGTTTGACTTTTGTTTATAATGTGAAGCTCAAGACCTGGTTTCCCTGTTACAAAGGATTGAGTCCTGCTCTGCTGTGGAAAAGTTACTTTCCACAAAACTGAGTATTCCACAGCCTCTAGTGGCTTCACTTCGAATAGCACATGGTGTCGAGTCACATTCTAAGTTGTTTTTAGGACATTCTATTTTAGGTATATCCTACTGAGAGTAGCTACATAGCCACAGGGCAAAATTAACTGTTAGATAGCATAAAAAAAAAAAACAAACCAACTGATAGCTTTAATTCACTGTATTCACCTACTGCTGTAAGGAGACATTTTATTGAATAACATGACTTGAAAAAGAAAACCTGACTAAAATTAATTCTTCCAGATTTCCTACACTGCATGCAGTAAGCATAAAATATGTGTAATGGAAACAAAAATGCTGCACTGATGCTTGGTAGTTACCTATCTCTACTGCCCATTCATTATGCTTCCAGGTGCAAGGATTAAGGAATGAACTAATACAAATTTAAAAGACAAAGTAGTAGATACATAGAGAGCCCAACATCGAAAACTGTCCTAGGGAATGTCATCCAAAAAATCTCCTTTGAAACCTGCCAGCTTAGGTGTTCTTGCATAAATCACCTTTTGAAATAGGAAAACAGTGCACAAACAAGTCCATTGCTATCCTCTAGCAACTTTCATGTATCACTCCAAATTTCCTCGTCTTTCAGCAGGAAACATGGTTATGAAGGACTGTATTGAAAACTTTACATCTCTTTTAAAAAGCAGAAAAATCATGAGTTTGCATTAAACTTTCTACAGAATTTTATTTCAAAGTGCTAAAATAACTGAAGATGAAATCCATTCCCTATGAAAATAAAGGGCAACAGCAGAAGGAAAGAATAAAGGCTGTACCACAACACTAAACATCCATTCCCATTAAAATTCTCTCTGAAGCAGTAGCACTGAATACCAAGGAAAATCAATAAATATCTACCATTGTTTCACAGAAGTAAAATTCCTGTGTTAGCTGAATAATGAAAACAATCAATACATTCTGCAAAGAAAAAAACTGCAATTAGGAAAACAAGAAGTAATTACCTGTGGCCTCGAATATCAGACTGATCACAGACGCCTCCTAAAGCAATTCTGTGGAATTCTCTACCCAAAGTCTTTGCAATTGATCTTCCAACACTGGTTTTGCCAACTCCTGGGGGCCCCACAAAACAAAGAATGGGTCCCTTGAGGTTGTTTTTAAGCTGTCGCACAGCCAAGTACTCCAAAACTCTCTTCTTCAACTTCTCCATGGCATAATGGTCATTGTCCAAAACAATGCGAGCTGCACGGATTTCCAGGCGATCTGGCATCGACAACAGCACAGAGATCATCAGCACATTTACCTTAAAATAAAAACAACTGATCCTACAGTGGAAATACATACCTTCATCAGGGAACCCCCCAACTCACTTATATTTCAGACAATCTTTTCTAAAACAAAGGTATTAAAGTTTTTTTTTAATTTCCTTCTTTAATAAAGAAATTTGACCTTAGCTAGACAAATTACAGTACTGAAAATGACACAGTACTGATAATGGCACCCAAGGCTAAAATAATGATCATGATTTCCTATTTCTGTATTCATGTGTGTTTTTATTCACTGTAGCTACAGGGTTCAAAGTAGCAATCACATGGGTCACACTCACAAACTTTGCTAAAAGTAAAAACACCAAACTTCACTTGACACAGCATAATTTTAAAAGATCAAAGAGCAACTTCCACCAAAAAAACTTCCGGCTAGGACATGACTGTCAACAAACATTTTACTCATTTGGGTATTCTTTGAATAATATTGCAAAGTACATGTAGGCAGATCTTTTTACAATTTAATGATTAAAGAAAATATTTACAAGATTTGTAAACAGCCAGGGCTCTATTTCAAACCAGCAACAATTCACCACTAAAAGCAGCACCAGAAGGATAGAGATGGACAGGCAGGTTTGCTAAGTCCACCTTGTCCTAAGTAATTTTGCCCACTTCACCTACTTGTGCTGGGCAGTAGGAGATGTCTGTCGGTCCTGTTTTGTTTCCTACTCTTCCCTCACTCTCCATTTTTGCACACTGTATCTGTATTAACAGTATCACCCTCTACTCACAACTTCAAAAACTATGGTACAAAGCAGACACTGACTCAGTTTTTCTACTGCACCCCAAGTTGTAATTATTAACTACAACTGTGCTTTTTTATCCTTTTGTTTCTTACCAGACTTGCTTAAGATAAACCAGAATCTTCTTCAGAAAGACCAGTATTACAGAAATCTCCAAAAGGGTTTTTTTGTCTGACATATAAAGAATAATTAGATGCTCATTTCTTTGATACATACTGGCATAATTTGTAATTATTAACACCTTCATTTTTTAATGGCGCTATTCTTAACAATTTTTAAATCCACATTCTTAAGATATACAACTGAGCTACACAGGCTATTCAGTGTACAGCTCTCACTGAAGTCTAATGGTTCACCTGGCATACAGTAACCTAACAACACTGTTTTTACAAGACAGAACCAATTCACAGTGTTTACATGGTAATTACTTGTCCTAAAACGTTTCTGCACGAGAAGCAGCACTGTGAGAAGGGTTTACCTTTTGTACTCTTGTTCCATGGCAATTCTATCATCAGTTCCAAGTAATTTCTTGTCAAAGCATATTCTGGCATTGACTGAGGCATCTTCTTTAATCTGGAAATATAAGTATAGAATTCAAAAGGCCAACCAGAAATTAAATGCAAAGGAAGCCTCTACTGCACCACAAGGCAGCGATTGCTACCTGATGCTTAAAATCATTTCAAAAACACAACCAACATGAACATATATCAAACAGGAAAAGGTCTGCAAGATTTGTTCTAAATTTTAAAAGAAACCACCATTTAAAAGACTCCTACCTTTTTATTTCTTTAAGACAAACTTTAAGAGCTTGTTCTGACATACTGGATGTTCTAATCTTTTTTTCTAGCATGACAACATCATCATGATCTTCTTCTTCCTCCTCATCTTCTGTAATGCTTCCATGACTGATTCTTCTATTAGGACGAATAGCTACAACCTGTGCAATGGAAAGAGAGCCACAGAATTGCACCAGGTCTTGGTTTTTAAATAAGCTGTGTACTTTGGCTTTGAATGAAAATCATGGCAAAAACAAGTAAGGTGCACAGAAAAATTCAGAACTCCAGAAAGTTTTAACTCCAGAAATTAACTTCAAAAAGTGTTATTGGGGCTACTTTAAAAAGTTACAGCTCTTTATATATTTCCTAAGTAAGTTTATCATATATCCTAAACTCACAAACAACACAAAACCGAAAGGAGCTATTTGTGATATTTCAAACACTGCAGCCCACCATATTAAGCAGAAAAATGGTTAAATCTCTCTTATCTTTTGTCATTTCTCAATGACTTCCCGTTACTAAACTATTTAAGTGCAGTAAGATGCAGCAAAAGTGAACAAGCTCCATTTTACAACACCCATTCTTTATCTGTAGTTCAAAAGCTGCCACTCATCTGCAGTGCCATCAGTAAGCAATACACCTTTCACTGCACATGCCAGAACTCACTGAGTGCATATCATGCACGTGAACTGACTCTTCAGAGGAATCTGGGCATTCACTTAATGTCACAAAGTGCTCAGACTAAAATAAAATTTAAATTAAAAAAACATTAAAATAAAGCCTAGACTGTTTTAAACAAGTATTTTGTCTTTTGTGTATTTACACAGCCAAAGTTGCCACCTATGGCTATACATTAAAAATGCACAGATTAAAATCTTGCATTCATTAACCTGTTTAAAAAGTGCATCTTAGTACTTACTTATAATATTTAAGTATTCCAAACTTAAAGCTCCATACCCTTTTATCATCATCCTGTTTGGACTTTCTTGTTTTCTGAAGCAGTTTCAGGCCTTCAATCTGTCTAACAAGCAATGGTATGGTCATCTTGAACCGTTCTTCCAGCCTAACAGCATCTAAAATCTAAGAGCAAGGAGTTGTAAGCAGGCACCAAGTTCATAGTGATGAATCCTCACTTTGGGGAGGACTGCATGGCCATACTGCTACTGTCTTTTGACCAGAGGTATAGAATAGATGGATTTAGGAAAACTGGTAGCAAGAAAAGCAAGGAGAATACAGAACAAAAAATCTAGCCCTTGAGAGTCTGGATGCCTGAACTACAAAGCACTGCAAACTAGAGAAAATTCTCTTATCCTATCTAGTTTTAAAAATTTGAATATTTCAGTTGCATTTTCTGTGGCAAATATCTATCAATGTTCTGTTTTTCAGCTACTGGGCCTCAGGAAAGAGATGGCCCTGTTAAAAAAATTACAGCATCATCTCCTTGGGTAACCCAGAGAAAAAAATCACCTTGTGCCTTAAGATTTTTGTTCAGAGATTTTTTTGTTTCCCCTCCTCTGTATTTCCACAGCTTCCACTAGCTGCTCTTTTCTTTAGAAATTCTAATAATGAAAAAGTGACACACTAATAACTAATGTACCTTATTTCAGCAGGATATTCAGCTATAGTACACACTTTCCCTTCAAATTACTGCATTAATTTCTACTTGTGGAGCTTTGAAACAACCCAACACACTATCAATTCCAGGTGCAGCATAAGCAGTTAGAGAAAAAAAGGAATTTCCAAAACATAGCAAGCAAATACAGAAATCAGATGAATAAGCACCAAGCCATAAAGATCATTCTTGCAGAGATTTACTTTGACATATGACAGAAATTTAACCACTGAAAGAAACCCAGACTTCAAGATGTTTTAAAAAATATTTAATTCTAATATTAAAAATATTTTAATTCTGAACTTATTAGTATTAAGGTATGTATAATGATCAGTCAGCTGGGATAAGTAGGCAAAATTTCAACACAATCTTAAGGAAGATTTATCATTTTTACTATGGGAAGTCCATGCTCTACTTATTGTTTAATAAAACAAACCATTTCCAAGATTTCCCAACTAGAGCTATTTACCTTAGGCGAGTTCTGCCATATCATATGGCATATACAAAGACTTTAAACAACACCATCAAACCATTTTGCAATCATTCACGCTCAGCTGTAACACAAATCCCTGCTGGCATAATATTATCTCTGTACAGTCACAATCCCAAAAGTGACTGACTCTAAAAGATAGCAACACCTAAGTAGCACTAAAACCGCTGAAGAAGGCGATACCTGCAGCTTCTCTTGGTTGGTTGTTCGGATGATAGAGGTCAGGATATCTGGCAGAGCTTCTCTGGGCAGATTGTCCAGGAGACGCCGGAGCTTTGCGACTGCAGGCACGGACATATCCAGCATCTCAACCAGCTACAACACACAAGGAACAATGCTAATGGCTGCTGTGCTCCTTCTGGAATGAGCTCAGTGCTCCTCTGACCTAAACACCATTGTGCCTTGCAGCGTGAAGCGTGTCCAGGTAGTCTGCCAAAAAGCTACTGGAAAACGTTCACCCAAAGTTCACAGATGAGGCACTAACTCAGCATCGAGCACCAAGACTTTGAGCTTTCTGTTTGTTTCAAAAGTTCAAAAGTATCATTATTGTTTGCAGCATTTTTTTCAATATGTACATCTCCTATTCCCCCTACATACCCACATGAAAAACTTCCTCATGACTTTCAATACATCCTTTAAATTCTGATTCATTAGGCTTCTATCGTATATATTTTCTTATATTTCTGTAAAAATTAATCAAATCTTTTACTAGAATGTATTTATAATCTTCCTATATATGAAACACCAACTGACTGGAGCACCAACACAATCAGTTGCACAAGATTCAGCTGCAATGAGCTGTGTAGACACCCTGGAACTTGGCATAGAAACCTCAAGCTGTAACAGCAACATTTATTCTGTAGGAGAAATACTGAAACACTACTAGTTGCTGAAAAATAGATAGAAAACAAGTTGATAGAAAACAAGAAAAGCCTAAGAATACCCACAGGTTATGTGACACACAATAATAAAACAAATTACCTGTACTGCATACTTGTAGAATTGTTCTGACAGCTCTCCAAGCTCCTCCTCAGACTTATGGCCATTGGTGAACTGCTCAAGTCGATCTAACTGCTGCACTTCAGCAACAGGATAGGGCTTCTCCTTCAGCAGCTCTAGGATCTGGAATCGGCAGAGGCCTGTCACCAGCAACGTGTAATGGGGCTTGGGCCAGTTGCTACCAACCACCTGAACTGCCAAGGCAGCAGTGCCAATCCTAAAAACAGATCAAATCCTTGTATTATCAGTCACATTCCACAGAACACTTTGTGTGCTCCTTATCACAAGCTATAGGTTGCAAGACCCTGACCGGTCATAGTTCCTACTGTGAAATGAAATCAAATTATCCAATTCCCTTTGCAACACAGACTACAAAACCAAACGCTAGAATGTGAACACAAATGAGTTAAGTGAAAAAGGAAGTACTTTAATATCAGTCATGCAATTTAGAAACATATTTAATTTCTTCATAATAATGGATCTGGATGTGGACAGGCACACTGACATTTCTGTTAAGCATTATGCACTGAGAAATGGGAGTAAGGACAGTTCTTCACTGAAATTCCCGGCCTTGACCTGAATCAATGTTTCAGATCGCCGTACCTATTGAAGCAGATTTACAACAGAAGTTATTTTCTCGCAACATCTTACTAAGTCCAGTTCAGAGAGCAAGGGTTACATCATGTTGGTTTCACCAGACAGAAATACGACTTGTTTTCATTTTATGTGAACTAAGTCAATATCTGTGTTACCTATCAGGTCAAAAAGCCAAAGGTTAACAGCTGCGACAGCCCTAAAGCAGCGTTCTTTCGTCTTCTTCAGCTCGTTCAGCTTAGCCTCTTTTCAAACTTCCCCTCCGGCCAGCCCGTCCCGGCACCTCGCCCGCCGGGTCGGCTGTGGGACCGGGCTTCTGGCAGGGGGGGGCGTTTCCCGGGGCGGCGGGGCCGGGCGGGCCCGCGGGGCGGCCCCGCGGCGAGCCCCGGCCGGGGGGCCGGGCCGGGCTCGGGGACCGCGAGGGCGGCAGGGAGAGCCGGGCCGAGCCGCACCTGTGCAGGTTGGGCAGGTCGTCGCAGTCGGAGGTGGGGTCGCTGGTGTTGGGGATAACGCCGATGATGGTGCTCCGCAGCGAGGTGCCCTTCAGCAGCCGGCTGCGCACCAGCTGCATGTTGCGCGGCGAGTCCACGCTGGTGCGCATGGTGGAGCCGGGCAGCAGCACGCTCTCGTGCGTGAGCAGCAGCGGCAGCCGGGTGGGGATCTGGATAGCGCTGCCCGCCGCCATGGCTGCTGGCCACCCTCACCCTGCCCGGCGCCCCTCACGCCGGCCCCGCCGCCATGGCAGCCCGGCCCCTCGCGCGCCGCGGCCCCGCCCGCTACGGGTGCCGGCAGGGACCGCCCGCGCACCCCGCCCGCTGCGCCCCCTGGCGGCGGCGGCCCGGGCCCGGCCCCGAATCGCTCCCGCCGCTCCCGAATCGCCCCCGCCGCTCCCACATCGCCCCCGCCGCTCCCGAATCGCCCCCGCCGCTCCCACATCGCCCCCGCCGCTCCCACATCGCCCCCGCCGCTCCCACTGCCGCTCCCGGGGCCTCTCGGGTCCGGTCTCCTTGCAAACACCGAGCCGAGCCGGGTCCCCTTCAGCCCCCCGAGGCCGCTGTGCCGCCGGCAGGTGTCAGGCTGGCACTGGCCATGTGTGTGGGCTGTGCGCTCTGAACCAGTGCTGAGGGCTCCGACACTGTGAAATGGGACCGTGACGAAGTGACATTCCCTTTGCTGTTGGTTTTTACACAGATCTGCTCTCCTGCATCCGTGCTCCGAGTGGAAGGGCTCAGCATGCTGTTTCGGAGCCACAGGCCGGCTCGGGCTGGAAGGAGCTCTGGCACACCCATTCCCAGCCCCTGCCAAGGCAGGGTCACCTGGCGCAGGGGAGACAGGGACGCGCCCAGCTGGGTTTGAAACGCCTCCGGAAGGGGACACCGCACGCCTCCCTGGCAGCTGCTCCAGGGCCCCGCAGCTGCTCCCGTGAGGAAGCGCGGTGGGCGCGGAGTCCTTCCCCGCGCTCCTGGGAGCCGCAAGGCGGAGGGAGCAGCTGCAGGACCCGACCCCTCCCGGCGGGGCCCCGGGGCAGCGAGGAGCGAAGCCCGTCCGCTGCTCCTCGCTCCCAGCCCGCTGCCTGCGGAGGCCTCGCTCGCACCCGGGAATTCCACTGCCACTGTGATGCTAGCAGCCCTGGAGGCACCAGCCAGGCCACAGCTCACTGGGACAGTGAGCCAAAACAGCCCATGTGAAAGGGCTCCAAGCACTGAGGCCCTATGGAGAGTTCGGACGAAAATGTGGGGTTTAGAAACTTTCCTTTTTAATTTTTCCCCATTGGTAAATGAGGTGCAATATCAGAATTGCATAATGCAGTGAAGTATGTTAGCCAATCTCCTGTTTAATCACTGATTTGAATGATTCCTGTTGGACAAAGGTAATCCTGTACAGAGGGGAAATCACAATAGCAGCAAACTGACAATTTGACATGCTGCAGTACAAAACTTTCTTCATCGTGGGTTTTATTAAAACCTTCATCTGTTGGTTTACTGAAAAAATGCAAGATAATAGGGTATATGGAAATACCAACAATATATTTAAATGCAAAAAGTTATTACAGCTGAGAAAAATATTTTCTAAAGGTACCACTTCAAGTACCTTAGAAAGAAGCTGGAATTTAATATACTATTCAACGTGACATTTAGAAAACATTAATATAAAAGGGCACACAACACATGTGGAAAGTGTTTTGTGAATTTCCCAATGTTAAATATAATTACTCTGTAAACATATGTTCAACATTTACAAACGTTTAAGCATCTCTAACTATATTTGTTTTGAATATGACCACAAAAAGACAAACTAAACCTAAAGGTTAAATACTTGCTCATTATGTTTATTGAGTAATTTTCTTAGTTTGAATATTTTGAGTAAAAAGAATCTACAAATGGTATCATGTTTATTCTGCAGACTACCATTTTCTACTTCCTTCAGAGACAACTGGTATCTGTGGTCATTAACAATAGCTTCTTAATTAATTCTGGAGTTGTAACAAAAAAAATCTCAATTATTACAATTAGTTTCAAATTCCTTTCAGTTTCTCCTGAACAACTCTTAATACCCAGGGCTGTGTTTTACCATGCATACTAAGCAATACTACAGGGTCACATCCTGATTACGATGTCGAGATAGTACTGGATCCCCCAAACTGTATTTTGCTTAAACACAAACAGATCACATTTGAGCAACAACCTTTCAGAATGTTTTTCTAGACCAGCTCAACATTCCTTGACACCTGGAGAAGCAGTGTAGCAGTAAGTATTAAGATATGCCTCCAACTTGGGAATATAAGATGAAAAGGGACAATTGCCACATGGTCTGACCTCCTTTAACTCTTGCCAGCAACTTCTGCATCACATCCATGGTTTTTGACTTACACTAGGTATTCAACCTTGGTTATGAGTGACTGCAAGAGAGCACCTACCACCTCTATGGATGTTCTGTTCAGTAGTTGATTACCTGGTTAAAATTTGCTCCTTGCAAATTTTACTTGTACTCTTGGCTTCCATAGACTGGTTTCTGTTGTATCCACAGACTGAAGAGTTGCCTACTATAATAAAATCATTGCTCAGTGACCAGGACTAGGGCTCCAAGAGCGAGTCAGGCCTTAACTTTGAGCTTCTCTTTCTCATTTTTTAAATAAAGTCTCATCCTCCTTAAAATGTGGGTAGCCTCTAACTCCACTACTCATCTTGCAAATGTCATCTAAAGGGGGTAATGGTTAATACTCTCTGTGTTTGCATTCACTGTTCCTGTGAGTGTGAAGGTTGTTTGGCTAGAGCCCCACTGCACACAGCTCAGGTGCTCCTGCTTTGGTCTGGGTGCAGCACAAGCTGCAGGGAGTACACAGTTATGATTACTCAGTGGCTTTAGATCAGTGCAGTGGTTAGAACAATATAATATTTTTGAAGATGAAATGATGGATAGCATTTTGGCTAATGACTCCCTTCAGTTTGTATTGTGGTCAAACTGGCAAGGACCACTCTAGCAGATGGTGTCGTGCACCTGTGCTCCCCAGTCCATAAATCTGTGTCCTGCAGAGTCCCCTGCTTCCTCTCTCTGAAGCTGGACTGGCACAACAGCTGGACCCCACAGAATTTTCATTGATAGAACAGCTGGGCACTGTTTTAGGTCCCAGTTAAGCATGTAAGTAGAGGTATTCATTTAATGTGCTTCATAGCCATGCTCTTCCTGAGCTCCTTGGGAGATCATACTAACAAGTTTGCAATAATGACCTATTTCTTTAAAAAGGATTGCAATTCACAGATATCTGTATTTTATGCCTGTAAAATTCATATACATTTTCCTCTCCCCCCACCTCTGCATTATTTCTTCTGCTTACAAAAATGTGAGAGCTCTGTATTTCCAAAAACCAAGACCAAGCTACCTCACAATGAAGACTTGAGGTTAATGTGTTTGAGATTAAAGCTCAGTAATTTTCTCCTAAGATGTGCACACACTTCTCTTCTGCCCCCTCACTGGCACTCTTTAAAGCTCTCAAGCCCTCTGCAGCTATTTTATAAAACAAGATTCTCAGTCTGTCATCAGACTTTCCCTTTCTCATACTGCTTCTATTTTGTACTCACAGTTTGTTTGATGCAGTGATGTTCTTTAGGAACTATTTCTCTCCAGTCCCAACTGCTATATCGATAAATCAAAAGGGTTTCCCATTTTCTTTTCTAATTCCCTCTCAACTGTGTGAAAACTTCAGAGCCTCTCTTAACAATTACATAATCTGGCTCTAAATCCAGCAAGACAATTTTTCTTAAAGATGCTGTGAAAAAATGCTTTGAACTGACTCAAGGTCTGTTTCTATACATCAGTTAATATGAGATATTCATTAAAGACTATACAAGTGTGGTGCAATATGAAGAATTAACTATCAGGGTTTTGAAATGCCTGTTATGATAAAACACACATTTTGTGTCTTCTGAGGTGAGAGTTTATACGGATGCATGGTCTGTGCAGAGATGGACTTCATACCTTGTCTGTTCATTAGATTATTTTCCTCAATATTATTTCCTCCAAACCAGATGCTTCCTACTATCTTGGCCTGAATCACTAATACCTTAAAAAAATCTTTAAAATACCATAATTAGGAAATCAACTTATGTAAAGCTATTGAAAGGATGTAATAATAAAACTGAACTGCATTTTAAAGTGCATTTATTTTAATGTCCAACTTTTCTACTCAATGTAAGGCTGAAGTGGAAATTTTAAAAACTGATTTTTTAAATCAGTTTTTTAATGTAGTCTTTGTTATTATTTGTATCCTCAATCATTCCTCCTTCACACAAAAGAATTTAGTTTTTTCCAGATCCTGACTGATTAAAAAGCTCCCAGTTGGTTATGTAAGAGCAGCACACCAGGAGTTGCTGGCAGCACATTACTGACTAACAGAGTGAGAGACCTTTCAGACATTTCTGAAGCTCTGTGTAGGATTCTTTATGGCAACTGTAAAATGTGTTTCAGGAGTAAGTGTTAACAGACCTCACCAGAGCAGCTGAAATTAAAGGCTTAATCTTTTATTCAAAAGTATGAGTGAACTCCAAGACAGGGACAGGAGGAGGTTCACAGGAAGAGGAATTCAAAATTACAGTTAAATTTTGAAATTTCAGCTAGAATAGCATGGGGCAGAGAGTTCTTGCCTGCCTTGCCTAACCAGACATGATTTTCACACAGATCTAGCCATACCATAAAAAACATAAGGATTCAGAGGAACTTTAAAGGACAGAAAATATCCATGGGAAATTGAAATTCCATCAGTAGAGCTGTGCTGATGAAGATACAGCTGAAGGAACTGAAAAGGAATTTCACTCACACTTAGTTTTGCTGCACACAATACCATACTACCTGGAATATGTTTATTTTTTTTCTCTTTAATCTGCACACTGCCAAATCAGCCTTTTTAGAGAACTGCTAGTAAGAGATAAAAATATGTTTCCTTAGTATTATGCAACTGAATGAAAGAGCTGAAAAGGCTACATTTGAGGCTCAGATATATTTGGTAAGGTTTTGTAAGCCTAACCCTCCTTTTTTTTAACCTCATAAAGTGAAAAAAAAAATTTGCCACCAAAGAAGAGAACTGTAGAAAATAGTGTGGTTATTGCCACAGCTTATTGAAATAAATATTCCAAGTCAAACTCAATCATATTTGTAGTCAATATTTTAGTGAAAGAACAGTTTGAAGGAGCTGCAGAATCACATTTTTATGCCCCTCTTACCCAAGAGAGCATCTTCTTTCCCATTGTTCAAATGTAATTTGCTGACTGACACCTGAAAAATGCATGCAAATGTTCTGAAGTAATTTTAGGGCTTGACCTTACAGAAAGTCCACACAGACTGTGGGATGGAGCCCAGAATTATTCCATAGACATAAGCACACTAAAGTCTGGGAATGAACAGGAGTTTTGCTTTTTCTCCTTAGCAACTGGATAGACTGCCTGGTCTGAATTTAGTTACTCTTCTGTGTTTCCAACAGTTTGAGAGGATATTAACTGCACACTGTAGGTCAATCAATTTGAGAATGTTTTCCTACCTGATCCCTTTGAAATCTGCAGGATAATGATTCTCTACATGAACCATGAACTACTGTGCTTTCAGTTATTCAACCACATTTTATCAACGTTATTCAATTGTTCACAGGAAAAACACTTAAAGTTAATGGAAGCAATTACCTCTCTCTGAATTAGCAAGATAATCCTTCTCATTCTTTGCTGTTGTACCTGCACTCTGCCATTTGGCAGGGGCTGTGCTACACAGTCAGCCAACCCTTCAATGCCAGTTTGACCACGATACAAACTGAAGGGAGCCATTAGCCAAAATGCTATCCATCATTTCATCTTCAAAAATATTATAAATATTGTTCTAGCCACTGCACTGATTTAAAGCCACTGAGTAATCATAACTGTGTACTCCCTGAGGATGTTCCAGGAAATTATATACTAGAACCAATTTCCTCTCTAATACAGTTGTGGAAATTCAGGTCAGGTAGCCACTGACCTAATTGTCTGAAATTCTGAAATCTCCACAGCACAAACATATAATGTTTACATGGCAACAACACTGCTGCTTTGTGCTGATTCCTCTAATGTACATAAATTAAGTTAAACCAATCATATTTTTCATAGAAATTATTGTATCAACTAAGCACAATAGCATCCGCACTTCTACATTTTTTCCCTGTTGGCAATCTTGTAGAATATTATAACAGAGAAAATACAAAACATGACACATAAAGGTACATTTGTTTTTACCTATTGCCTCTTTGTAAAACTTTCATGCGTACAAACTTATTTTCAGTACATATTATGAAAACTAAAAATCCTTACCAGTTCCAAAAATTCAGGGAGTCTTGCCAAAAACTGCTGTAAATAAAAATACAGATAAAAGAAAGACAGGAATCTTAGACATTATAAAGTCTATAATAAATAGCTGAGAATGTTTTGTGATTTACAAATATGAGATTTACTAAGTCACTGTGATGTGCATAATTTTCTTAAACTGGACACATACTGGAGCTTCATGATGAAGCATGAAGCACACTTCAGAACTGGCCTCAGTAAAGAGTCTTCCATTTAATTAGCAGTTTCTCTGGTACCATCTGAGACAGCAAGACATGTTACCAAAATGACTTCTGTCTCTAATTCAATAATTTATTTTGAGATCATTTCTTTAGGATAGGAAGAAGAAAACACAATCCTGAATGCATGTCAAAATGGACTACAAATTAAGAGATGAAAAAACAACCTTGATTTCCCCACACCTCTGCACAAATCTTGACATTTTACTCCACTTTGTTCTCCTCACAGTCATTTACTTTTATGGCCTCATTTGCCAGAGACACAAACAATCTCTCTTGATTTATCTAGTCACCTCTGCAAAGTGTTAATATTGATAGAGTGAAAGCATGTCAAGCAGGTTCCTTTCCACATAAGGAATTTTCCCCTGAATTATGGAAATGCAGAAGAGGAGAAATAGAAATGCTGGGCTTTTCGTGTTCATTTCTAAGCTGTTTAGGAAGGGAGGAGCACATTTTTTGTCAATTGCACTGGAGAAAGCCCTTCATGTTCGATTGTGGTATGCAAATCTTAATGGCAGCAGTGGCTTTGTTCTTACCCATCCAGCCCAGAGCAGATGCAATGGCTGTGCCATGCACATTCCAGAGAAATGCGAGAGGCACAGCACTGAGAGCTCTCACCCAGCACGACCTGCTCTGCAGCTGCCACTCATAACCAAGACTCTGTTGATAAATAAAAGTGTCTAATAATGGACTTCTGGTAAGCTTTTTTACATTTAAACACAGATTAATATCGCTTTTTGCTACCAACCTCTTGTTTGTTGGTTTGGGTTTTTTTACAAAATTTTTAGAATTTTTTTAATTTTTTAAAAGTAGTTTCCACACAGAAAAAGATGTAAAGCATGACTGTTTTACTCCAAATGCAGGGAGTGTTCTCTTTAGCCTCATCTGTCACAACATAAATAATAATACCTATACTAGATTAATAAATATTGTTGCAATATGAATCAAAATGTCCAACACTAGGTGGCACATGTATTATGCGCAGTGTAAGCATTTCACCATCTTTCTTTCTCATTTAATCCCACAATGGCTTTAAAAACATTCACAGCACAATTGGTGAAAAGCATATAGTTGACATAATTTAAGGGGATAATTATTTTTAACTCTAAATTGCTACATGTAGGAACAAGAAAAGAAAAAGCAAGCAAGCTTTTCCGGAAATTATTAGACTATACAAAATTATGCAGCAAAACATGGTGACAGGAGATACAACACAAATGCATAATTTAAAAATTAACCGAACTTATAAGTTTTAATTCTTTTTTCTTTGATCACCTATTTCAAATAGGTACCTGTACTAGGCTGATGATTATAAGCTCAGCCTCTACATGTAGAAAAGATTCTTCACAAGGGAACAAAAATGAGGCCACAAATAAAAACTAATAAGATCAGATCCTATAAACATGAGTAGGGGGAAAAAAAAAAAAAACAAAAAACACTCAAAAAAACCAAACAATTGGGCTCAGCCTTTCCCCAGAAGGGGAAGCCGGGAGGGCGGGAGCTTG
>QUSF01000024.1:0-27500 GCA_003676055.1 Chloebia gouldiae
GGCCGCTGCCGCCGCTGCCGCTGCCGGGCCCGCGGGGGGCTGCGGGTGCTGAGCAGCTGCAGGCGGCGGCGCCGCGTTCTGTTCACACCGGGCGGAAAAGAGCGCGTGCGGAACCGCCGGGTGTTGGCTTTTTCCGTGAAATGGGAGAGAGCGGCCCGGGCGGAGGGGTGCGGGTGAAGTTTTCCAAACTTCGGGAAAATAAAGCATCGGGGGTGCAGAGCGAGGCGGAGCCGCGGCCGGCGCTCCCCGCGGGGTTTGCATCGCCGAGGAGCCCTGGCGCTCTGCGGCGCCTGAGAGCGGGCAGAAGCCGGAGCGGCTCGAACAGCAATGGTGGAGAACAGTGCCTGCAAATATAGAACTACACATTCACGGACGGGTTTTAAACATAGGCAGAGTTTGAATTCTGTCTCTTGCCCTCGCCCCCCTTTTTTTTTGCTAAACTTAATTATTCCGGAGACAACTGTCCAGGAAACTCACAGCATTTTCCAACTGGAGTAGAGCTCTATAGCCTGTGACAATGCACAGTGGTTGATGAGTTAGTTCTAGAGGCTTCTGAATTTTAATGATGTTGGAGATGATATTGTGTGTCCTTCAGCTTGTTAGAGTGACACTAGCACTCCATAAATCATAATACCTGTGTATTGTAAAATCAATACAAAAGTGCTATCTCAGCGCTAAACCTTAATAAGTTTTTCAGTGCTCTCACAGCCTAAACTTTGCTGTAATGCCATTGGACCTGCGGGTTGGGATCAGAGCATGCTTAATTTGTTTTGTAATAGAGACTTTTCTTTAATGAAGGACCGATTAGTAAAGCTTTGGTTGCCACTCTAGTGATCAGTTGGCAGAACAACCTTTGCAATTAAACTCATGTATCTCTGTCCTGAAGCAAAAAAGCAGGCTTAAACAGTCAATAAATGTTAATCCAGTCAGAACCTGTCTATGCCTTTGAAGGCTGCCCATGAGGGGTTTTTCAAATCACTTTTTTTTTATAATTTTAAATATGGAGGTCCCTATAGAGCTGATAGGTAGCATACAAGGCCTCCCACTGCTCTGTAATAAGATGTGGCATATTAAAGCTTTCTGTACAGATCTGTCATCGTTAGGTTTGTTTGTCCCTCCCCATTCCAGCGTAACTATCTGTATAGTTACTGGTTATGAAGAAAATAATTTTGCCTTTATCACATGTAAGAGTAAAAAGGCTGCTTCAAAAATATTTATATAAAACTTGTCACTGGATGCATATGAATTTTATAATTTACAAGTATTTCCCTCAAACTTTTTTCCATTATTATATTTCTTTGTGGGATGACACCCAGGGAAGGAAGTTTACATTTATGCATAAACTGCAAAGCATACATGGCAAGTATGGAACTGCCAAACTGTCCTTGAAACAAGCACAAAGAGAAGTTGAACCTTATTTAGATTGCTGTTGCTCTCTAGGATATGCTTCTCATGAAATACTGCCAGATACTCATCTAACTGCTTTCCAGTCTTTTCTGTTTGCTTTCTTTGGCTATGCACAGGGTAACAAAGGCAAGCTGATAACTAAAACAGTGGGAGTTAGCAGAAAGTTGTCAGAGTTGGAGAGGGCAACTCTTCTGGAGTAAAAGAAAGACGCAATTCCCAGTCTTTCTGTTTGGGGAAGCAATCATTGCTATGAACTTCATTTTCTTCCATTTCCCAGCCTATTTTTCTATCTACTCCTTTAGCTGCATGCACAATGCACGTAGAACATTAACATACATGGGAAAGTGTGTTAAATTTAGCCTAATCATAACTGGCATCTCCCTTATGTTGTTTTGTAGAATTTAGCTGTTGTTCTTCATTGTGAGACTGAGAGCTTCACACAAAAAGACAAAGAGATTTGAATGAATCATTGGATTGGAAAGAAGAATTTCCTGCTGGAGAGAGAGGGAGGAAAGAAGGGTATCAGTCTCTTTTTACAAAGGACCAAATTCAGCACTAGCACAACATTCTGATTTCCTTGGAAGTTACTGTTCCCCGCCACCATGACCTGGGAGTGTTTGGAGAGCACAGAAGGGAAATGTGTGATGGCCCTCTGGACAACGCAATCATGCAGGGTTTCAGCAAAGGCACTAAGTGCCAATACTGTTTGCTGTTTGGCTGCCACAATGGTACAAACCACCAAGGTGGCTTTAGTTTAAGGAAGGAAGCCAAGGAAATAATAGCTAAGTGTAGTACTGTAGGCATTATTATTAACTACAGTTATATTACTTACAAATATATGCATATAACCTCCATATAATTATTTTAAATAGTTTTTAAAATTTAGAGTTTTATTAATATCATTATGATTTTTTTTTAATACAAAAATATACATTTGAGAAACTACCACTCATCCTTCCTTTTTTTGCAACCTTTGCCATGGTGCAAGACCAGTCTCAGGCAGTGACAGAAATCATAATGTAACCACCCATTATATATGAGTTTGGTCATGTTCAGCCTGAGGTACACATTTTTTACTATCATTTACTGTATTTCCCTTTTCATTATACCCGATTCCATCTTTAGTTTTGATCATTTAATTCAGACTAGTTATGGTAGAGGTGCTTGCCCTGACTTAGCTCTTAAGCCATCTCTGATTTCAGCCCTCTGTATGTATTTCTTTCAGCAGCTGCAATTAGGCAGGATCTAGCCAGGCTCTAGCCAGAGTTTTGTCTTCCTTCACTCTCCTATGTTCTCAGCAGTCACTGGCAGCAGCCCTTGAATTCCTGTTCAGTTGAGTTGTGTGCAATGTTGCAGAAATCATAAAGGAGGTTCTTCTAGAAATACAGAAATCAAAACTGCTGGGAAAAAGGAGCCAGACAGTGCCTTTCAGAAAAAAAAAAAAAAAAAAAAAAAAACAGTACCAGCAGAGGGATTCCAAACAGGCAAAGGATATCTTTAAATATTGGGGATTGCTTGTTCAGCACATGAAGCTGTAGAGGCCATAGAATCCTAGGTAATGACAGCAAAAGAGCATGGATATTGATGGCCTGAAAGTCCTACTGATCTACAAAAGATTATGTTATTATGTTCCTCTACTAAAATACATTAATTTTTGCATGAAAAATCTTTTTTTTTTCCTAGTGAGATATGTTAAATAAAGTTCTTACATGTTTTTGACTGCATTTGGCTCGTCATGTAGTTTAGTCAGCACATCCCCGAGTTTAAGAAAGCAGGACTTAAGCCAGACAGCTGTTGAGTACTCCCAGAAGGGAATCAAAGGAAGCAAACACCTCTTAAGCAAAACTGTAAATGAGATACTTACTATCACAGAAAACCTAGTAAAGGATGAAGAAATGAAGCACTTAAAGAGAGAAGATGCTCACAACGTCTAATAAGACAGGGAAAAGTGAGCATGAGGATGGGCAGAGATTGGCTGTGGCCTTGGGGTGGCCCATGGCTGTGTATAAAATCCCTCTAGGTGCTCTCCAGTATGTCTGCTCACCTATTCCTGCAGTCTATTTAAGTATTAACTAATCTTGCAAGAGAACAAAGCTCAGATGAGCAGAACTGATGTTGATTTCTTAGCTTGGGTAAGTGAAACTGGCTTCTGACAACATGGTCACAAAGCTGACTGAGTAAGGTCAGAGGAAAGCAGCAGAATTAGGGAGCCATGCATACCCTCTTCATTCAACAAATTCAGTTTTTTTGGTATTATTGCTTACTCTGCTAGCATGTTCTGGAGAGCTAGAGGTGTTTGTGTGTAAGTGAGTTTCCTAGATATGCTGGAACTGGATGGGGGGAGATTAAGTGGGACACTAAGCACCAGGTTTTGTTTACTATCCACTGGGTACTAGCGCTTGCTGAATGAAATCTCCATGGTCACAGCCTGATCATGATCAGAAAATTTAAACCAGTCCACAAGGTGACAACTGGTGCCTGGAGAGGCACAAACCTATCTCCTGCATCTGCTTCATGTGCTTTTCCAATTCCACACTCTTGGGTTGCCCACAAGTATAGGTCAGGTCAGAGTCACAAGAGCAGCTCTGAGTGGGTGCCACCTCAGCAGCTGGAAGGAGTAAAGAAGTAAAGCAGAAATTTGGAGCAATTCTCCTGTGAGCCTCAGTGATCTGGGCAGCTTCTCTAATTCTGAGACAACTCAAAGACTCTCCCAGAAATTTAGGAGTCTCTGTCTGTTATTTCAGTGGACTCCCAGGGTCAACTGCGAGTGGCTGCAGGAGGTGAAACTTTAAGCAGACTACAGCCTTATAAAATTTCAGCAGACACATACTTGAAAGCCTAATGATCAGTTTAGGTTGGCTTAATTAGGTTTATGTGTTCAAGGATATCCTGGCAGCTACTCTGGGAGAAAATTAAACCTGGAACAAAATTTTGTTGATCTAATGGAGAGCCTGAGCCTACGTCTGCATGAGAGGCAGCTTTTAGCTGACTCTGTGTAGCTGGGGAGATGGGCTGAGCCCAAATATTTCACTGTTCATCAGCCATAAACTCTGTTTTGGGGGAGTGACAAAGCTCTGTGCTTGGGAACCTGGTGAGTTGGCTCAGTGCTGCTTACTCACTTTCTCTCCCTTTCAAGTCTCATCCACCCATTGCAAAAATAAGTCCATGATGAATAGACTTTTGAATTGGCTTATAATTGGTTATTCTACTCTATAATATTAATTTTCATCTTCAACTGTTCATTGATCGAGGAATACTGGATGTGGATTGTTAGTTTTCCTCGTGACACTTATATTGAAGAATGATTTGGAGAGCATGTTACTGCATATTGATGACATTCTCCATCTCATGTGTTTTTAGAGTCCTGCTTCTTTGGAAGAAGCAAATTTAGCTTCCAAGGCTTGCACGTTTTTACCTATTTTTATTTAGCAATCAACTATTATTAACCTTTTAAAATGCTGAAGAAATATAACAAAACATCCAACTGTATTAAAATTAAGGAGCTCCCCTGAAAAAATAATTAGTCAGCTTAGCTCCTCTTACCAATCTTTCTGATTTGCTTTCAAATGCTTCCACTTCTCTGTCCATTCTGCAGTGTTTCCAGGTGCCTATTAGTGACATAACTTCTTGAGCATTCTTACAGACCACAGTGAAGCTGAAACAAAAACATTTACAGTCAAGATTATTTATGTGGTCAGCTCACTGCAACATGTGTGAATATAATGAGTTATGTGAACACTTATGAACTAATAATACACTGAGATCATCCATAATATGGAAATTCAACAGACAGCAGTTTGCCACCCACAACTGGAAGGGATGACTCAGTTTGATCTCTGGGAAAGGCTGGCATTGTCACTGCTACATGCAGAGTGGAGAAGGGCACTGATGGCTGTTCCACATGAGTATTTAGCAGCCTGGACAGTCCTGCAACTCAGGGAATACAGATCCTCCCTTTGGCACAGCTGTTCCAAGGGCATCAGGGACTATGTGCCCTCATGTTTGTTGCTTTTGTGTGGAATTTTTCTGTCAAAGATGCTTGGTGGTTTTCATGCAGTCAATCACACCCTGTGAAATAAGTTCATCATGCAAGTGCAAGCAAGTGCAATAACCTGTTTTCAAACTTCCCTTGATGATTTAATTTCAAACAAAAAAGCATCACAAGTCTGTACTCTTTGAACCTCAAACTTACATACTCTTAACAACTTGATGCAAGAGCCTGCCAAATAATGTAGCTTTGTTTATTTAAAAATTTGTTTATTTTATCATTGTCTTCCAATAAGTGGCAAAATTAATTTTAATTAAGATTTGTATTTAGGAAACAATCAACAAACCACACACATAACCACACGCACAGCTTGATTTGCTGCTGGGGTGAACCACAGTATGCCAACCCTCAGCCTGAAGCTAATTTTTTACAGCCAAGTTATAAAGCCCTGAAAAGGGGGTTTTATTGTGGAAATGCTGGCAGAACCATAGTGGTGCTACTGGCTGCCTCTCTAATTAGTTTAAAGAATGGAAAGTTGTATTTTGCAATATGTGGTAAACCTTCTTTTCCTAATGTTGCTAATTTATGCTGAAACTACAGGATTAATTTGATGTTATTACAAGATTGAGAAGATGGTATTTTTGCTGTCATGAGAGGTACTTTCAGGCAGCAAACTGGATTTGTACTTTCAATTACATAAATATTAAATGGTGCAATTTTGATTTGGTTTTGGTGACAGTAGCAGATCCCTGCTGTGTTTGCTGTACTTTGAAGAAGATGTGGAGTCCACATGGTGTTTCTTGCATGTTTTCCAGGGACTACTTTTAAATTCCTTCAATAAAAGTTGCTTTATTCCTGTTTAAGTGTTTTGTGGTAATGTTTACAGAAAAACATCCTGCCAGCAGACTAAAGTAAATAAAAGACAGGACACCAGTAACATAAAACACATCATTTTAATACTGTTTTCCCACCGCCTGCACTCCATCTTCGCCAGAGCTCCCCATTTATAATTATACCTACCTGCTTTGGCTTCCAGTGGTTTCAGCTTTTTCAGAGCACAGGGAAGGTGGCAGAAGCCATTTGCCCTGCCACTTTCATTGTCTACGGCAGGGTTGCTGTGGTACCACTGGAGTCAAGCAACTTCTGTAATTTACCATCTCTTCAGCAATAAGCAGTTATTTTTAAACTAAGGCTCTGTGGTTGTACATCCTACTGCAGTGCTTACCAGCTCCTGCTAACATGTCCAAACCTTGTACTCCAGGCACCCATGACCAGTAAAACTGGAGCATTCCTTCTTCCAGAGGCAGGGCAAACATTAGGGAAATGAATAGCTGCAATTATAAGATTACACAGCCTCATGACATAGCAAGCATGTCTTAAAAAAACACATAATTACACAAAAATGAGTTGACCCACTGATTTAAATGAGACAAGAACATGATTAAATGCTGTGCTATACTTTCATTTTCCTAATTTATTTGCTCGGGATTTTTTTTTCTCCTAATACAGTACCCACGGTGTCTGAAAAACATTACTCACAGTTGCTATATAATTGCTGTTTCTGCTATTGTTGGTGTGCTGGGGCTGGGCACAGACCTATGCATCTAGGGAAGGCTATAGTAAGGGTCTAAAAACTCATCTTTATTTGTTTAAAAAATACTGCTATTCCTTCAAGGGCCTACAAATCCTTGTTAGTTATTATACTGTCAGGGAAAAATGTTATATTTATACCTGAAAACAAGCCATTGCAATCCTCTTTCCTTTTTGGATAAAAATGTGACTTCCTAACAATATCTCCTGTTGTAGTTAACATTATGCCATTTGGCACTACAAGGATTAATTGAGAGACAATAGGAAATTAATCTATTCTCTTTCTTCCAGTCCCTGCTTTCTACTCCCATCCATTTGGAAGGACTGCCTATGTCTGGTACTTGACAGTATCTGCAAAGGCTTTGACACTGAATTTAGTATGTCTGCTGAGATTACACTAAAGGGAACAGTGGATTATTTTCTAAGTGCTAATCCTTAAAGCAGAAATTTGTGCTTGTTCAGCAAAGCATGGTCTCCATTTCCTTTCTCCTTTGTATTTTATTTGCTGCCACCTAGGTGGAAGGCAGCCTCTCAGGAGCGACCTGCTGGGCTGGTGCATCACGATTTGACTCAACCAGATCTGACCCAAGCAGCAGTGCTCAGAATTAGATCACAGTCTCTGCATGAATTAAGATCTGCAACCTACAGTAGCTCTGCTAGTCTGCTGAGCAACCAGACTAGCTCTGATTGAAATTACCATTTTGATGCTCTGACCTTCAAATCTCTTAATAAAGCAGAAAACGACTTGTCCGCTTGTCCTTCTGGCTCTGGGGAGGCAGAGTGGCACCAGCTGAGTGAGCCAATACAAGATTTAACTTAATGCATGCTCCCAAATACAGCACCAAGGCAAGAAGGGAAAAAACAATTGAAGAGGCTGATCCTCACTTACAGCAGGGGCTGCTCCCACTGTCACACACAGAAGGTCGACAGGGGTCCTGCCAGTGCTTTGCTAAATGGGCAGTAACAAACACCCTGTGCTTCAGCACCTGGGTACCTTTTAAAACCCACCACCAATCCCACACGGCAACATTCACTCCAGATACTTTTACTTACATAACCACATGCAGATGTCTGGCCACTCTGGAGCTATGAGCTCCTCTTCACAGTGCAGAGGAAAAGGAATGAAATGGGGAGTTTCTTCAAAGGTGGTGATTGCAGCAAAGGGGAATAACTTCTATGCTAATCTGAAGGTCACATAAAAGGTACAGGATCAGTGATACCCACTTCTAGGGCAGTTGTACCCCATGGAGCCTGGAGAAAATGACAACCTTATCTCTGAAAAATAAATTTTTCTTTAAGTGCTGTGTCACCATTTGATGTTAAGAAGTACGTAAAAACTAGTGGTCTGGTATAAGCAAGACAGGATGCTGGGAAATAAACCATATTATTTTATATCTGTTTGCATTGATTGCATTTTCAGAATAAATACAGGAAAATACCAACACAACAGCTCTCAAGGACTGTAGATTGCAAGATTCTTTTTCAGCCAAGAGATATAAAAATAATTATGTTGTACTCTATGCAAAAATCACTGAAACAAGCTACACCCATTTCCTTACCAGACGTGCTCACAAAAATAAATAACCTTTCTGCATGAAACCACTCATCCTGAAATTCAAAGAAAAAAGAGTAAAACAATTTGCCAAGGTCTATTGTAAAAAAACAAAAAAACAAAAAAAAAATCAAACAAAAATTGGAGAAATAGTAAAAGCAAATTGAGAAGACTGGTAAAAAATAAAGATTAAATGCATAGATATGTGAGAAAAGATTTTATGTTGCAGTATCCATGAAGATGATAACCAGATCTCATTTATTAAGCATTGTCATTATTAAAACTAAAATATATTGATCTTTTTCATGAGAACCTACAAGTATTTTTTATTGCTTTGTAAAATACTATTGAATTTTACTCTATAAATCTAATCTGTGTATAGATTTTAAGCATGTTCACTTACACATACCTACAAGCATGCATAATTAATTTTGAAATGTACCTTTTTGGATTTTTTTAGTAAAATCCAAATCTCATACATTGCAACTGACCTAGCTTTTTAATATAAAAATCTGTAAATTCCAACTGAGTGTATCTAAATAACATTAGTCTGGAAATTTTGTAGGAGTAGAACTTGATTTTATATTTCCAGTAATTCCTGACCTCAGCCTTGGGGAAATACGCTATGTGCACCTTTTTAATGCTAATTACTCTCTCAAATTAAAAGAATTATAATTAGTATTTTTACTATAGTGTATTGTCAAAGTGGATGGAATGGGCGATTAAGTAAGCACTGAAGAATTGCCTGAAACCTGTATCAGCATTCCAAAGGGTTAGATTAGCTGTTAAGAGAGGACCTGGTTTGGTTTGATTAATTTCAGGAAAGATTCGGATTGTTGTAACTGACTGCAGATGAACCCATGATGAAGGCCTGGCAGGTGCAGAGTCAGGCTTCAGTGTTTGAGGAAATGTTACACACCACCACTTCCCTGGAAAAGCAGGAACTTCCCTATGGAAGAAAAATGACCAGAGAACACGAAGTGCCCCTAAGGGGTGGAGGATTTTGTTTGCTCTAGATGCAAAGAGCATTACAGGTACAGATCCTGAAGGTGACATCCAGCTGGGATTTGCAATAGGTTCAGTCACACTACATTGACACCAGTCTCAGGGAAAGGGCTTTGTGCCAGCAGAGCCACTGTACCAGAAGGCACAACAGAAAGGAAACATCCAGTTCCTACACATTTTACATCCATTACTCCTCCTGCTGCCTACAAGTACCACAAGCAGGAAGGCAGCAGTGCTGTAAGGGCAGCCTGGGCATCTCCCCCACCCCCTTTGCAGCATCCCAGCCAAGGGGCTCTGCATTCCCTGGTTCTCCTGCAGTGGAGCAGAGCAGCCTTTCTGTGCCTCCTGCTGTTTTAAACAAAATAAAAAAACTGAATCCCATATTAGAAGTGGTGTAGTGGAGGCTCAAATGTTCGCTCAAAGAATTAAGGACCACTAACTCTAAACCCAAATGAAATCCAGGGAGCTGGGAATACCAGATTATTAGCAAAGGTGTGTCATCCACAAAGAGTTTGGGCAATCAAAGATGAAGAAGATTCACCCAAACACAAATGGGATTTAGGAGCTGCACATGGCTGTGCATGGGGGCCAGCAGAGCAGGGGAGCGGGCTGGAGTCAATGGTGTTCTCATTGCTGAACCAAGCAGACAAGATGCAGACTTCCCATCTCCCTGCCAGCTTCCTGCTATCCTTATGTGGCCCTGCTTGTTCCTGAGCCACCACCCACCCATGACCCTGCATCCATCTTCAAAAGATTCTCCTTACTCACACGGGGGCCCCACACAGACAGAAGAGACCATGACAGCCTGTAGGCTCTTCTCCAGTTCTCTGTTGTTCAATCACCTTCACAGAATCCTTCAGGATCATGCAGCCAGTTGCCTGCAGGGGAAGAATTGGTGCTGGCTGCCCCACACAATTCTTATCAGTATGAGGTCAAAATCTGACACAAGTGAGCCTCCAAACATGCTATGCACAGAAATACTTAGAATTGCTTTCTAGGCAGGTCTCACCCATAATATGTATTAAACCTCAACTGCATGGTAGCTCAGAAGTAAGCTCATTTTTTGTAATTGGACTGTATATTGCCTAGTGTACTGGTACTTACAGCCTGACTCTCCTGGTTTACCCTTCCTCTATCATTTATAAGAATCGCCAAGTGGATCTAGAAGATGCTATTCTAATCCAATAGGCTTTTACCTCCATTTTATATCCTTACTTCACAGGCAGAAACCACAATTTTAGGAAGGCAGGTTTATATCTGATAGATATGGAGTGCTACTCAAAGCTGCCTCTACTGAGCAATATGATAACCTAGTTTTTTGTTAATCAACAGACAAAGAACAACAGGCAAAATATGCTTCAATAAGCAGAAAATTCATTACCCAAAATTAATTACTCAAAAATGAGTAGGAAGAAGAAAATACTTAGTAATATGCTTTCCTTCTGTTCCTTTTGAAAAATTTTAATGACATGTTTCAAATGTCTAAAATGTTTATGAAAAACTTGTGATGCCAAAATCTGTATCCTTTTCTTTTAGGGCTCTTTAACAGACCTTTGGAGAAGTCCCAGAGATTTTAGCCAACCCATTAAGGGTAATGAATCTTGGCATGAAAGAGCAGCACAGCAGCAGCTACACGTGAGGCAGCCTATACCATAAATTATCTCAAATACAAACCAAATTCCCCTTGTTTATCATGTATATAAAGTACCAGCATTCAAGATTCCCTCCAGAAGTGCTGGACTGTATGTAATATTACTCATAGCATAACAAGGTCTAGTTCTGTCATTGCAATTGCTTCTTTCCTAAGATGATAAACTACAGACATGCAGCAATAGGAAGGCCATCCAGAGAAATAAAAATATCAACAGGTTTAAAAAACAGTCTGGGGCAACTGCATGAAGAGGCGAATAAATGCCACTGTGGATGTCTTTGAATAATTTAATTAAGTCACCATCACTGACAAAAATTCTCTAATGGTGCAGCACAGTGCAGCCCTGTGGACCTCAGTACTGAAAATGGGTTGATTAGGAGTAACTCAAGATCAGAATATAGCAGAAAATGTGCAAAACCCATCATTCTGCATGGAAATACATATATGTCAGAAGCAATGCCCCTTAGTGCCAATATTTACCTTCCTCTGCTACCTCTGAGAAGGAATCCCTACTTGTGTGTCTGGGATATTGCTAAATCAATGAAAATAGCCCATTTCAGCACAGCCCTACCTGCTGCAGCTATGCAGACATCATCCCACCAAAGGTCTAAGGGATGATCAAAATCTCCAGGAACCAAAATACAAGTCTGGAAATCATAAAGGAATAGAAGCAGAGAGGTTGCTGTACAAGAAGCTCTTGCCTTGGGTCCCACAGGCACATATTTTTAGGCAGGCAGGCAATGCTGACATGATGCTCTGCCCGCAGTTAAGCTGTGGTTTGTAAATGTATTTATTTAGAAATGCAGTGGAAACCTCATCCTGTGCATGTTGCATTTGCACATCAAATAATGTTGGTTTGTATTTCTGCCTTTTTTAAGAGTATAACTGGCAAACTGTAGATGAGGTGTGTCGCACGATGACAAGAAATACTCACTCACTCTAAGATGCAAAAGAACAAAAAGAGCAAATGTTATTTCTGACCTCACAATATATAGAATTCCAAAAGTGACAGTGGATTGGAGGATGAAATTGCACCTCTCCAACCACACTGGTCAAACCAATATTCTCTCCTCCCACAAAGAAGAATGCAAAACAATCATTATTTACATGAACAGTGCGTGAGAACTCCAGTAGAAATATATGAACATTAGAAGGTGTAGAAAACTTTTAAAAGAACTTTAAAACTTTTAAAAGAACAGGGAGACAGAGGTGATTTCCCCAAAATAGCTGAGGTACAAGGTTATGCAGGTGCAATCAAAATTGGATGCTCTACCCAAGGAATGAGGTAAAACCAATGTTGTTTGAGAAACGTATGATCCTGTAAGTATAACATTTCCTGCGCTGGGGTTATCAGAGTTTTACACTTAGGATGCACATTACACTTTCACTGACTGAAAAGGCAGCCAGAGACTCTGGATGTGAAACTGAGCACCAAGGTAGATGGCCCTTCTGGAAGTCAGCTCTACAGTGCAAGGAAAATGGAAGCATTTCTCTATCAGATCGCTTGAGAGAATTCTGTAATTAATTGAAAGTCCTTGGAGGTTTGCAATGTCAGAAACAATTCCCAGAGAGAAAGGTATCAGTACGTAGTCACAAAAAAGCTGCTGACAGGTATGGGCTGTATATCAAAGATTTCTGCAACATTTATCTGGAATTAATACAATATAGTGTAGGAATTTGTGGTTTTCCTAAAAACAAATACAGTATACACTTATTGTGTATATTTATTCGTACGGAATATCCACCTCCTCGTATCTATCACCTGTTTACACACACACATAAATGACATCCTGTTATAACTTCATTACAGTCAAATTTGAGCATCTGCAACATCATTTTTGTGATTATGTATTTCTTGAAAAGAGTTATTTTGTATAATTATTGCCACACCTTAAAAATTCTCTCACAGAACAACAATGTATGAAGCAGATGCAGCCAATAAAAACATAAAAAGTTTTAAGTATTTCCACCAGACTCATGCTACTTGGGAATTTGTTATCTCTTATAGCTGAAGGATTCTATTGGAATCTGTGTATAAGCCATGTTAGTTTTCTGTGGCAGATTTTGTATATAACAGCAAGTTTCTTTTTAGTTCAGGTTAAAAAGTCATCTTTGGAGCAGTTGCCCCAGTAGGAGGATAAAAGATGATGGTTGGTAATTATATCAGGTTTGTACTGTTGAGCAGATGTTCTTGTAGATAGATTTTGGCTGGCATTTATAGAATATCACTAGTGAATCTCATGGTAGCATTGGAGGAAAGCTGCCACAAGTAGATGGAGCTTCCTGCTTCTAATAAAAATATTTAGAACAGAAGAAATAAATTAAAATAAGAAAGAAGTGAAAAGTGTATGAGATAACCTACCTCAAAAACTGTTTTTTGGGTTGTTTTTTAAAGAGTTAGATTTAACACTAACTTACCTGAGTGTGCCCAGTCAGTCAAACCTTTCTTAATAAGCTATACATGGTACCAGTTCTCAATATCCAGAGGGGTCACAATACTCTGCATTGTCCAACATTGGAGAAATGGAGGCAGATTCAGGGCCGGGGAACATGGGAGCAGTAAAGAAATAGAAAACTAAGAATACCCCTTACCTGCCTAAGACTGACAGCAGTTTGAAGAAAACTGGACAGCAACCAAAAAGTCAATACAAGCGTTGTTAGAAAAAGAACTCAACTCAACTTCCATGTTTGAGTTTCTAGTGATAGAAGCAATATTGTGGGAAAAATAATTCTACTTACATCTTTGTAGGCAATTCCGAATGTTTAAAAATATTAACTAGTTATAAACCAGCATTATTAATCGCTGGGATGGAGAAACATTATTTCCTTCAATATATTTGGAAAATGAGCTGCTTAAGCACACACAGCAACTAGGCAGCAAAAACATAATTGTAGCTCAGAATCTCCAACTCTCAACCCTGTGCTCAAGTCTGTAGATAGGTTTCTGAACAGGTCCTTTTTTAGGTGTTAAGTGCAATGTGAAAAGCAGAATGGTGAAAATACCTCACAGACTGAGAAATTCCCAGTACTTCTACCAAAACAAGCTTCTGAAGACTGAACACATTTTTAAATTCAATGTCATTTTCTACCATTTTTTATGCATTGAATATTGGAAATATAATATCATAACTATAGCTGGGCTCCTGATTTGACTGTGCTGTAGGCTGCCAGAATGTCTGTTAATGGAAAGATTTATTGACAAGAAGTGTTTTAAAAACAGGGCATTTACAATTAGATTAGAATCATTCCCCTTCATTCTACCTATCCTCTGGAATGCTGACTTTCAAAATCCCCTCTTTATTGTGTTGGGTGAACAATGTTAAAATAAGCTGCAAACTTGTCCTTACTGGCAGGTGCCAGCTTGCAGAATCAGGTATGTGAGCATCAGTTCCAAGTTGCTATGTGCAACACCAAGGATACTGAGAGTAATAAAAGAGCGTGGTTGCCATACGATTTGCTTTTGGCTCTAAGTTCCAAGAGGGAAAATGTCATCCAACAGTCAAGTTACAATAAAATCAGAAGATTTCTTAAGGCATTTAGGGCTAATACATGCCTCAACTGCAACTAAAGTCGTAGCTTATTATACTCACTCCAGGACTGGATTTTGCTGCATGTGTTACTGTCATGAGAAAGATCTGAATAAGTGGATGCCTAGAGTAAGGTTGCTAGAAGACAAAGTTTCCAGAATGAGGAGGAACAAGCCAGCAAGTGCTTACATACTGAAAACTTGAATTTTAAAAAAGTAATTTAAAAATAACCTCAAAATATTTCTCTCAAATAATCCTCTTTTATTCCTTTCTCCCAGTTTTGAATTGAACTAGACAACAGAATTGCAGTGAGAAGGTTGTGGCCCAAGGGTCCACAGCGGGATGGTACTGATGCAGGGGGCTCTGGTTAGTATAGATTTCTAGAAGAAGAAAGCAAACAGTCCCAGATCTGTAGTGTCACTGCTCACAATGCATATTTGCCCAAACAGCCAGAAGACGAAAGCTTTTTCTCTCAAGCTCACATTTTGGTAATGAGCATATTTTTTTTCAAATGTGTTTGACTCATTCACCTAAGGAATAATTTGGTTATTCTCAACAGCATGGTTTGCCGTTGCAGATGTAAAAGGCAAAAAGGAATGCAGCAACTCACATGGCTAATACTTAATTCCACTGTGGTTTTTTCATGGTCTCTCCTGTCCGCTGGCAAGGTGAGCTCATTCTGCCTTGCTTCCTTACAATCCTCTTCAAGTGCACCAAAGTGCAACTGGTTCAGTTTTCCTGGGAATCTACAGTCTGAAAAAGAGGAAGTGCAATTCAGGGATACACTCCAGGTGTCATAGGGAAAAGCACACCAAGAAAAGTGAGAGAATAAAAAAACCAAAAAGTGGAGGATAAAGGAAAGGTTGAAAATGCCTTGCTTCAAAATGATAAAATGAGATTGCCTTGGTTACTATGTGATTCACATGGTGTGTTCTTGACCTGTTTTGAAGAAATGGTACTTGATTCACCATATCATCACCTATATTTGTAATACATCAAATGAAAAATGTCATGTATTAGAACACTGAGGTTTACTGTTCAAGTGATTAACTGAGAATCATTTGTATGATTAAATGCTGGAAAATAATTTGATTTCACATGAACCTATAGCATAGTTCTCATTACACAGAAGTGCTGCCTATTAGTTGAAGCAAATTAACATTCAAAGAGTTTCTGGAGTGGCTCCTAATCACAGGCTGTTAATTACTATCATTACATTTGACTGCTGAAGAGACTAACCAAGGAATCAGTCTCATGATCTTGGTATTTGAGAGTGATCTTCACCAATAAAAGCACGTCAGACATACAGAAATTGCAAATTGCTGAATTTGCTGATGCAGTGGAAAATTCCGCTGACTATAAGTACCCATCTGGTGATAGATGCATTCTTGACACAGTTTCAGTGTTTGGACTTAGGAAATAATGAGTATCAATGTCCTAGCTAGGGAATATGCAAAGATGAAGGAGCCCTTTGTATCGTTAATTAAGGAAAGTAGTAGCAGAGCTCGTTCACAGATAAGTGACTGTACATAATAATCATGTATTTATGTGAGGAACTGTTATGCTATATTACTATAGTAGCAATTAGGTTTTCACAAAGTAGTTTTATTAAAAGGCATACTTATCTAATAAATAAACAATTAATTTCCATGGCAGATTAATTACACACAGCTTAAAATGGTCACCATCCTAAGTGAAACCTATAGAGGAAGAGTCTTACAAAGGCAAATGTACACCTACGTGCTTACAAGTGAATTTATTTTTCACTTGTAAATCTAAAGCTTACATGCATGAATTTCAGGATGGATGCCTCTGTAAAAAGCAGACCCATACATGATTTTTGCATGAACAAAAACCTCCAGCTGTACTCAAGGGATGTGGAAGGCCAGCCTATAAACCCAAGCAAAGAGAGGAATCTCTTGAAAATGTCAGATGCCCCACTTAGAATCTGTAACCTGATGATGTGAGAGATCTTTCCTGTGGGGTCTTCTAACATATTTTCTTAGCTTGGTCTTTAATTTATAATAAAAAAGAACAGGCAGGGGATAGTTCTTTTTTCATCCATATGGCAGGGAACCATTAACGTGCTTTCCCTAATACAGAACAGGCCTATAGAATTTGGAATTAATATATTGTTTCCATTATTTCTCACATAACTCTAAATTATATTCAAAACAGTGCAATGACATAGCAAAGTCAGATGTTGTAGTACATTAATATTTCATAAAAATATGGTTTAACACTTTTTCAGTTCATGAAGTATCTGTAAACAGACAACTGCCTTCTTGAATAAATTCATTATTGGAAGGTATTGTACTGTAACGCAAGGACATAATTCCTGATTAGTTGCTTGTTTACAAAATAATTTGTTGCAGATACTCTATATTCCTGTTGATGGCATGCTGCAAAAGCCAACAAGCTTTTCTGGACAGAAAAAGGGTAACTGCACTTCTGAGATGATGGTCACCTACAGACAAGATATTGAGAGTTTTGCATGCTACAAATGTCTAGGAACTAAAAAAAAAAACCTCAATTACATTTCAAAGGAATGTAATCTCTTTTTGGGTGTAATCAAAAACTTCATGGGATGGGGTAGACTAAGAATACCAGCTCAGAAAAGTGCATGCCAAAGTTGCATATAAATTTAGTTAGCTCTCCTTCAAAGTAAATTAATGCTCTGAATTGTCCAGACCATACTGATAGACAAATAAAGATTAGGATACAAATCCTGCCTTTGAATGTGCAGATGAAGCTCTTGCTATGCTCCAGTTTAACAAACACCATTTATTTTCTATAAGTGATTTAAAATTTCTTCAAAGAGATTCCTTGAAGTTATTCTTACTTTCTTGGCTACAAGGGAAACCCTCTTCTTCATCCACAAATGGTGCTCCCAGAGTTAAGGGGAGCCAAGTTTAAAAGTTGAGATAACTAAATATTTTGAGGTATTGGTGGTGTTTTGGGTTTTGCTTTTGTTTGGGTCCCCTGCCCCTGCCATCCCACAGATTTGGAGAACTACAGAAGCAGTAACTTTCAAATTATCTCAGTGGGGATGGATCAAGTGATGTCAGCACGATTTGACAATGCATCTAAAAAGCCTTAGAATCTAAAAATCTAAGGAATTTTGGGCATCTGCATATTTTTTCACAGTTGTAACTTCCTCTGGAACATAGAGAACTAAAACTTGGGCTGGTACAAGCAAGTACAACCTAGGTAAAGCCCAGGTAACATTTGAGTTATGTGTCTAGTTGGACTTGCAGAAATGAGTCTGTATTATCAAAATAAACTCAATGTACAGAAAAAAAAATACAGACTTTAAGAAATGTTTTATACACTGAGGATTGTCTGTGATTACTTAGTTCCTCCTAAGGAAGACTGAATTAATGTCCTTGGCAGGCTACCCATGATAATGGGTGACAATGTCAGTAGATCCAAACAAAAGTTCTGAATTGCCAAATTCTTTGTGCTTACACCACAGCCACAGCAGTACTTTAAATAAATAATCAGAGAAAATGCTTTGCAAAGTAATGTTCTTTTCCCCTTAGGCTTATTGGAGTAGTGCTTTTGAGGTCTACTAAGTCATTATTAGAGATATTAAAAAAATATTGATTGCAGCATTGGACACAAAAAAGATGTTTTTAAGCACCTTTATTTTTTCAGTTCTTGGACAGCTCTATCTGCCAAGGTTATGGATTTGCCTTTGTACACCACCATTGTGTTTCAAAGTGGAATGCAAAATGTAGGTAAGTGTCAGAGGCATTTAGTCATTACATAGCAAACCCTGCACCCTTAGCATTTCACAGGAAAATAAAAGCAGCTTAAGCAGTCTCTGTCATCTTTTTTTCCTATTGGAGAACTCCCGCAAAGCCTCATCCTGAAAGGTATTGGAAAGAGAGAACTTTCCATCTGGCAAGTCTCCTCCCAGTTTACAACAGAAGTGGCTGTGAGAAGTTTCCAAATCTAGTGTGGAACTTACTCTAGTGGAGTATCCTTACCCTTTCTTGCAGGATTTTCTGCAGCCACAAGGATTTGGACCACATAAATTTGGTAGGATTTTGTTGCTACTGCTGCTGCCAATATTTTGTGGTACTAAGAAGGTACAACAAAGCTCAGTTATAAAATCACATACATGGGAGAGACTAAAGCATTCCCAGAATCCTGCTCCCCTGCACTGAGACCACACTGCATTTAGCTACAACAATGGCTAAACATCTTCTGGTAACCACTGAGAATCCAGTGACTATGTAAAGACCTGCAAGAGACAGCACAGGTTCCATCATGATGGGCACAATTCTATCAGGTGACAAAGACTTTTAAAAATTGCAAAATGTTAGAAGACACTGCTCTTGATCATTCCCAAGAGATGATTCTTTCTCTTTTAAAGGAATATTCTCCTGAGAAAAACTTCTACACAATGAATTCTACATTTTTTCTGTTCCTTCCCCCCCATCTTTAAATTTTGTCTGTACAAGTGAAATACAAAATATTTTTCTACTAATCTAAGAAGATATTGTGTATTTTGTAATTTTTATTTCTTCATCATTGTGAGTAACTAAAATTGTTTTAAGAGATAGTTACTCAAAAAATCAAAATAATTTTTCCATTTTCTTAGTGTTTCCTTTACTTTGTTATGTTGCCATTACTGGCAGAAATAAAGTCAAGCTGCATTACTTAATATTTACTGTGGACTTCTGGAAAGTAATCTGAAATATTTACTAAGATTTTCTAGTGCCACAGATGATGATGTTCCAGACCCCAAGGCTGTCCCAGCTGTTTCTCAGTAGGAGGTGCCTGTGGCAGTCACAGTCCCTCCTGAAATGTGGGGTACCCTTGGTTCTGCTTGCTGATGTGATGGCTCCCTCTCTTGAACCTCTGCCTCAGGTTAAAAGCCAGCTCTCCACATGGAGACACAAACCAGCCCATCCCTACCCAGCTGCCCCAAGCAGGGAATTGTCTGTCACCAAAGGGGTGGCACTGTAGGTGATCAAAATAAGGAGGTCGCATCAAAACTCCCAGCAGCACCTCAGCTTACTCAAACTGAATCCCAATCATTTCACTCAACTAAACTACCCATCCTCTTGTCTGGTTTGGATCTTTGCTGCAGGCTGCCTATGTTGTGCAAGGCACAACATCCTTATTAAAGATGTAGCAGGGACAATGACACTTCCTTCCAGGTGGTAGAAGTATGATCAATGACCCCAATATGTGCCTGCTCACCTGTGACATTTAGAAGAAACCACCCTTTCTGTCCTTTTGACCCATCCTTTCTTTCCATGGAAATTTTGTCCAGTGAGCTTACCTCATTTATTGAATCAGCAAAGTACCAAATAGTGTTTAAAACACTATTTAGCAAATTTATTACTAAAAACTAGATTCTGTATTATTAGAATGCCCAGAAGATTAACTCTAAATTCAAATGTAAAATGTAATGTAAATGTAAATTAAAATTGTAAATTAAAATTAAAATGTATCTTTCAAGGTGAAAGATGCCTGCATGTGTTAAATGGTTTCTTGATGACATTAGAGTCTCCAGTGGAGTAGTCACTTAACAGAGTTCAAATAATTAAACACAATTTCTTTCATTGCAACCATGTCCTTTTTGTTAAATGTGATTTTTGTGGGTTGTGGTTATCCAGATTGTTCTTACTGATAAATTTTTCCTGCATAATTGATTAAATATCTGTTTGCCAGTTTATCTTGTTAAAATATGTTTGTTCATTGTTTCAAGTATGGATGACTGCAAGGAATGAGGGTAGGATGTGCCAATTAAACCTGTGCAGAAGGGACTTGCCTCAGGTAATCCTTGCATTGCAAGGAAGACCCTGACTGGGAAACACAGAGGTGTTGCTCAGAACAAGGTTTCATCAGGGACCCCAAGGAGAGCAGCTCGAGGACTGCAACACAGGCAGTCAGCCACAAACACAGACAAAGTGCTTCAGTTAGCTCAGGGCACATCCTGAACGTACAAATCAATGACAATTAAAGCAGATTATGAAAAAGCAATAGTAGATGGTTGGGTCTTTGTGTGATTAAAGTGAGCTGAAAGTGCATGACCAGATTCTTCCCATATGCGGATGGGTTAGAGATTTCTGTACTCTGAGGAGGCAAAGTCTCTCGTCTCCTGGACCTTTGAACCTTTGAAGCAGTTCCTGATGGGAGATCACATAATGGCTGGGAGCCAGTTCTATTAGTGAGACTCTGCTGTTGCTGCAAGTGCAGTAACTCAGCTGCACATGCTCACACAGGACATATTACTGTAGCAACTCCTGTACTTATTTTAGCATACTTTGGGTCAGTTTTAATGTATCTTTGATTAGCCTATTTGTAAATATGATTTTACAAGAATCCACAAAGTCCACAAACATTGCCTGATAGTATAAACTGGGTTAGGACAGATATACTCTTGCATCTGTACTTCCTCTCCAACAGCTCTGGTTCTTTAGGAAGAAAGCAAAAAACCTAAGATGTGTGCAGAGTAATTTCTCCTCTACTATATTAACCTAATTTCCAGTAACCAGATGATTATGGTCTGGCTGTATTGAAAGTTTTCTCAGGATCACTTAATTTCATTTTTACCAAACAGCTCACATATCTATGAATTTATCTTATCACTTTTAAAACTCATTAATAATGTTGGTGTTCAGGATATTCTGTGGCAAGGAGTTCCTCACGACCATTGCTATTTGTACTTGACAGGGCTCTGCCAATCCAAAGAGTCTGATCCATTGACTTGAAGCAATTTTTCTTCAAAGCTAACCACAACAATAAAGAGTAGCAACAGCCCTAGAGAATCTCTCATATGAGAGCAGTGTGTTTAAGAGAGGTAGTTTCCTTAAAGAGGTAAAAATATCCAGGCAGTTTGCACAGTTGCCAGTGGAAAAATTATATGTACACTTTAGGAAGTAAGAGAAGTGAGTTTCAGCATTTATGGATGAACACAACTGTGCAAAGCCAGGTATAAGAGCAAATAAACCTAAAGGTTCCCTGCTGTAACGCAGCAAAATTAGTGAAGTGCTTTCAGCACACAAATAATGAACATGCTCCAGGCTTTTGGCTGCAGGGAGAATTCTGGTTCTGGAAATCTGCACAAGCTGCAAGAGCTTGAAGAATATTACACAGGAAAATGAATTGTAATTAACAAGAGATTATTTTAAAGCAAAATAAGGTCTGAATAGTTCCATAAAGATACTGAAAGAAAGCTTGAGGATGACAGGGTAGGTGACCTAAAGAGATTGCTACCATGAGATTCTAAAAATGATTTCACAATTAATCAAATCTTCTGCTGGATATATGAATTCAACAGCATCTTTCTACACATAAACTTGGAAAACTCAAATAACAGCAATAACCTACAAATTAAATAGATACAGTGAGCACATCATTATTGCTTCTATTCCAATCAATAACTACTCTCTCTTATCAATGATCAAATTATTTAGCAATGCAAATGGGGATATTAAGGGGCCAACACAACTGGAGGGATGTTGCAATCCCTACCAACTGCATTATTTTACTCTGGTGCTCAGACTTGAATAACCGCAGAAACAAAAACGTATGTATAGCCAATATCATATCAAAACAGCATGGGCAATGCATTACAGATTGGGAACTGGAGTTATGGAGAGTGTAGGTCACTACAGAACCACCAGCAGTTGGCATCAGAACTCAGAAATCAAGGAGGAATACCTGACCTCAAGTACTCTGTTTCACTCTTTTATTGAAGTGTACCTGATTACCCTGAGCCAGTGTCCTCTACCAGCAAGGACTGGTAGAAACTGGCAATCTACCACAATTTTATCACCACGGAAAAATATGCCTGTGTATGGAAATGAGAGGAAGACCTTTGTTGGTATAACAGAACTCACGTTCCTAAATTACCCAAACTTCAGAGCTAAGTGACAATGACACTGAACTGCAGTGGTAGCTGGGAATGGTGGTAGAGGAAAAGGCCAAAGCAGGAAACAAAGACAAATATAAGTTTAGAGGACTCAACCACAGTTTTTCAACACCTCTGTCAACTCTTCAAGATGCAATTCTCCATCTTCATAATCCGAAGCAACATCAATGCATTGCATTTTGTCTTTGGCAGGCCCACTCTTTCTCCCCAAATACTTCAGTGCCCCTCACACTGTCACTGGAAAGCTACCAATCTGTCAGTCACAGCCCCTGATGTCTCCCCAGTAATCCTTCCTCTTGCTTTCCAAAAGCAATTGCTGCATTCACAGCAAAGCAATCTCTGCATCCTGCCTGAACACCAACTGCTTGCAGCACCTCCCAGCCCAGCTCCATCCATGCTGCCCTTCCACTCACCAGCAACAGATTTCAGGAGCTTTCTCTGCCAGTGCTGCTTTGCTCTTAGACACAGGCTCTTGGATGGAGTTGAACAAAGCTCTTCAGTGCTACCCTGAAATCTTAATAACACTCTTTTCCATTAGTGCCATATAAAGATAACAAGGGAAACATACAACCAATTTCAACTCCAGTGTGAAGTGTGACATTTCAAAGAAGTCTATGGTAGATATTTGTATGACAGATACATTACAGTTGTTCAGAAATCTCCTTTACTCTCTGGTGTAATTATAACATTTTTACAGAATTTTTAGGAGCAATTCCATATAGTTTTTCTGCCTGCAGAGTGCAGCAAAATCCACACTGTCTGAATGCAAGTTGTGCTACTCCTTGCTCACCTTCATAGTCCGTGGTCACCTAAACAGGAAAGGGAGACTGGCTCACCTCATCCTGCCAGTTGTTTTCCCTTCATCTTACATCATCCTTGAGACCCAGTGTGCTAGGACAGAGCAGCCATCCCCACACACCTGCAGAGCACTGAGAATAACTTAATCCAAAGGAGGGGTGTCAGTGGGCTTTGCAAAGATGGGCTTGGCAATTAGAGGGAGAATCCACCTCACAGAGACTGGAGAATACTTGCACACAGCCATACATGTGGCTGTGGCACAAAGTCCAAACCTCACAGCTCCAGGCTTTACCCCATGACTTACCCAGGACATCAAAGCATTGTCTTTGCTTCCTTTTAGCTCTCCAACACAAGTATGTGACTAAGGTAACAGCAACAGGAAACTACCAGAGAGTTTTCCAGCTCCTTGTTAATCCTGATGCACATTTAGAGTAACAGTTCCACCACAGGTATGCAAAATCTATAAAATGTACAACTAGCCATTTCAGGCCAATATAAATAGTACAAATACTATATTTGGAAGAGGGCATGCTGCATTTATCAGGATTACTTCAGCCTTTGAGTTTTTTGTAAGACTTTTCCCCTTGTTTTCTTTTTGCCTCAGTAATTCTAATGAATACGTGTGTGCATGTGCAGGGGATGCCACTTCAGTCGTACTACAGTAGGCAATGTTAAAAATGTGTGCCCGTTCAAAATCCCAGAGATGTGTGTGGTACCTCCTCTGCTCTGAGAGACAGGCCTGCAGCACTGAGCAGCTAAATGCTTTCTGGTGGCAGCAGTATTTTTCCGTGGCTGTGTGCTGCTGAAGTGTTTATCTTTGCTCGAGTTGCCTTGATATTGCAAAGCTACTTGAAATGATTCATGGGTCTGACAGATGTCTGGTACAGCTGGATGTGTCCTTGATTATCCCAAAAGTCTGGACAATGCTGTCATTCACCATTGCCCAAATTATCTCTGTATTGACTGCAGAAGCCTCTGTGACAGTACTGTAATGGCTAATTACCCAGGATACCTTTGATACTTACTTTATAGTGCTTTAGAAGAGTTTAAAAAAATAAGAAAGAGAGAGGGAAAGGAAAGAATTGGAGCAAAAACATACCAGTGAAAGTAATATTCTTATACATTCTAAAACAGTATATGTTTTACTCTATATGAGACTATACTGCATGGGCTATTTATATTCAGCCTATCCTTTGAAAATGTTCAGATTTCCAGCAAAATAGATAAGGATGAAATGCATAGAATCCTGACAATGATAAGTCATGGACAATAGAAGGAGCTATTAGCCAGGAGAGAATTGTATGTAAAACATTCCTGAAAAGAAATTGATGAGCAGCCATTTGCCTGCTTTCTATGTTGCTGGGAAAATAACATTCTGCTTAGTAGATAACAAAGACTGTCGTAGGTAGCGATGCTAAACATGTATATTGTTATCTTGTAAAGCTGCCTATAAGGAGGTATGAAAGTAAAGATCTCCTTTCCCAGGCTATCATTAGTGTGCTTTGAAAAAAGCAGCTTCTGCAACGTTAAAGTATATTTAAGAAAAGGGTTGAAAGAAGATAGAGTACAAAAATCTCATTTTAGCGAAGATGAGGTCTTAATGACCACTCATGTAAAACATAATAGCAAATCTCTGCTTTTTAGGGCTGTCTCTCTCCTCATGGTTCAGCACAGGTCCTGACTGGAAAAGCATGTGTAACCCTTTTCCCCCTGAGTTCCAAACAATCCAGAAATTGCCTAAGATTCACTATGGTGAGATTGTTCCCACAAAGTCAGTGATGAAATTCCCATTGGCTTTGGTGAGGGAAGAACTTACTTACCAGAACCAAACCTTCCAGCTCAGACTTGTGTGCCATCTGTACTGAACTGGAAGATGCCACCCCAGTGGCTTCTGTGGTGATGAACCCATGATTCTGTCCAGAAATCAAATCAGAAGTAGGTGACCCAATAGCATCTGCCTAATACTGCCTTAGTGACATCAATGTAGAGAATATAAAAAGAAGATCACACCTCTGATCACGTTTGTTCATCTTGCTTGCTATTTATCTTTATCGTTACCTCAGAGTAATTTATTTATCGTTACCTCAGAGTAAATAATGTGTTTGTTAGAAGGTGATGGATTATTGACAAAAACATTTGGAGATCCCTTAAGATAAAAACAATAACTTTCTTTACAACTCAGAAATCAACAGTCCAGTTAAATATTTTGAGAAAGGCGCCATTTCCCTGTTTTTCAGGGAACTCTTCAAAGAGTTTATGTTTTTTGCAGGTCTATATGTTAGACAAAGTCATTCACTAAAATATAACTGTTAAATAAAAAACAACAAATAGAATGTCTGCTGTTTAAAACGCAAGGGTTATTCATTCATTTTATTTGGGTAGAAGATAACGTGCTATTATTTATATTTCTTACTACGACTGCATTATTTTTATAATTAGGGTTCTGATACTGTTATTTAAATTTCAATATTTTTTCTTTATATGGCTGAAAATTTCCTTACCTTTCATTAACAGCAGAAGTGTGTATTTGTCAATCTGTTACAATATCTGTAAAAATTAAGACATAAGATTTCAACATTTGTAGCAGAGGAACTAACCACAGACAATCACAGGAAAATACTGTCTACATCTTTGCATGTTTATGGCACTGCAAATGGAAAGATTACACGTTAAATATTGAGCAGAACAGAAACGTTTTCTGAAGTCCCATTGCTCAAGTTTCTGCAGGCTGAGACTCAAGCGCATGCAGAAAAATTAGATTTCTACTTCTTGCAGCGAGAGCTAAATCCTGACTGCTACAAAATCTTGCAAGACTTTGTTACAAGGGAGGACAAATTCTTGGTAGCACAGGCTCACTAAGAACATGCAACAAGGTGTCACCTAAGGACCTGCCCTGACAACATATATTTGAAACTGCTAATAAGTATTAGATAAGTTTGGCTAGAATAAAGCAATCTAATGTAAATAATCACTTGTGCTGATTTCGGTTTTAATTTTGCAGCATCTCAATACATGGAAGATATACATGAGGGCTGAATGTATAAATGAAAAAGAGAAATTACAGAAGAATTCAAGTACTTTTGTCTGCTAAAAATACAGACGCTTTCTCATGCAGTCCTTTTGAGCTGAGCAGTCAGGAACAGAATAATTTCTGGTATTTACCTTTTCAGCTGCCTAAACAAGATTGTGTGATGCTGGGAATACAGAAAACCCCAAGGTTGTTTAACACCAGTTATATTCGGTGACAGGTTTTGCAGTGCATTAGATTTCAGTTCTGGGCTTCCCAATAGCTTTTGATCACATTGCATGGTACAATTACTTAATTACTTAATTTGGGGTCATACACACAAACTGTCTGAGTGTATGTCTTGCAAACTTTCCTTGAACTCAACATGTAGGACTGAGACATTGACTGATGGTGCCCTGATGTGGAAATGTAGAGGCTATGCTTTTACTGGAAATTTCTGAAAATATTTAAATTACAAACAAACAAGCAAACAAAACAAAAGCATTCTTATATTTTGCATTTTCATACGATTCACCAAGATCACTTACTGGTATGGCTGGGGCTGGGTGGGTCAGCAGGAAGAAGTGGCCAAGAGCAGTGCTCTGCCCATCCTCAGTCTTTAAACCATTCTTGATGGTGGAGCCAAGAGATTGGCATAGTACTGCCCCTTACGTTTCAGTATTTCTTTCCTTTGTTCTAAATTACTGAATATTTTAAAGAAGTATTTTATATCAGTATTCCATGTCTGTGCTACTGGAGATGAAGTACTTGATAGACTCACCAGCCAGGTGCCCAAGGACAGCATGTTCCCTGCTTTGACAGGGAATCTTTGTACCATGATTTTCAAGGGGCCACATATTTTTTACTTGTTGTACCTGCAGCAATTCAGATGAGTTTTGGAGAGAAGGTCCATAGCACTTTCTAAGGAAGGCTGGGACTCCCAAATTAATCTCTCACTCTTTCTTCTTCCTAGTCACTTTTGAAAACCTAGAATTCAAGAAAAAGAACTGTGTGACACAGATTTTAGATGCCAGAACAGACTGTTAACCGTGAAACAGTGCGACAGTAATGATATCGATTC
>QUSF01000024.1:32500-163629 GCA_003676055.1 Chloebia gouldiae
ATGGCACAGCTCCTGCCATGGAACTCCCAAGGACAGGTCTTCATCATGCCAGAAGCTGTGGAAAGGAGGGTGATTTCTCTCAGCTGGCCTCCAGTTGCCTTGGCTGGTTTTATTATCACCAGCTGGCTGATACCAAGGCACCAGCACACTCATCTCTAAGTACTGCACTCCTTGTGAGCCAAATGATCTAGTAGCTGCTTTCATTGTATTACAAGGTAGCAAAACGACCAGAAAGTGGATTTGGGAGAAATCCTCCCGGGTGAGAAGTCTGGATTTGGGAACATTCTAGCCCCACACTGCAAGAATTGATTCCTATTGATTGGTCTCCAAAGTAATGCATCTGAGCCAGTTTCCTCTCTTGCGAGAAGGGCTGTGCCAGGGATTTTACCATGTTGTTTTAAAACCTAATTAGCCAGAGAGCCCACCAAAACATGTACAGATGCCATTTTGTGATGGCACACACATGCCCTGCATGGAAGGGCAACATTATCAGGAGATGTGGCTTACAAGGTACTTGTGTAAGATATAAATGAACAGATTAATTTGTGTAGCCTTAGTTTATTTCTGAGCCTCCCCAAAACAGGGATATTTTAGAGTCTTTACAGACTGAAGAATTAGGGACCAAGAGTTATTGCAGACACTAACAAGATAAATATCATAGATGCTGCTTAGACACCCAAACATTGTAAGTATACATATATTACCAGCATATTTAAAATTTTCCCCTCACCAACTCAATAGGTACTTTTTAGTAATAGTCATGGCTTGAATATTATGCAGTCACTATCCATAATGTATTTTGAGGGTTGGGGAAGGTAAGGGAAGCAAAAAACCTGCAGAATCACATTAAGTTTCTCATTTAGTTCTACTTACATATTCATGAATTCATCAGCACCAGTGGTTTGAGATCTTGCAACTCCTTATTGCCTGGTTTCTGCCATGTGTGCTTAGTGAGGCTTAGAAAGTGGACTTTTATTCTCTCCTCCTCAAAAGTCTAGAAGAGTTATACAGAATCATTAATCATGAAAATCAGTATCATTCTAAACATCAAATGTTGATAAGATGATAAATTGCATTCCTACTATACGTCACAAGCTTGGTTCATATTTTGTACCCTCTTCAAATCTGCTCAAGCAGAGTGTAAACCAGTGTCACATCTAACACATTACAGCAAGAATACCTAGTCTTTGTTGCCTGTTGCTTCAGAAGCATCAGATTAAAAAGATGTTTAACAGAGGGGTTTTTCCCTTTTTTTTTCCCACCATTGAATGCTTCAAACTAGTTTGGCAATCTTTAAAAGGTTAATAAGTCCTGTCTGCTACAGAATGCCAAACTGATTTAATTCAGAAAATGAGAAAACATTCCTAAAATGTAATCAGCTGTCATTTAGGAAATGACATACAAGATAAAGGTATTTTACATTTCATTTCCTAAGCAGAACTTCTGAGAGGTCAAGAGAAAACATCAGGAGGTTCCTGTGCAAAATGTGTCTCTCCAAAATTGTTTCTATCGGGAAGGAAACAGTCCTCCTCCAGAATCTTAGGATGATCTGAGCACAGGACAGCTGGACATTGCACAGGAGCTCAGCCGTTTCAGGACTTCCTTTTTATCCTTGGGGATTCCTTCTTGGGGCTGGAGGAAGTCTCCTTGTCCTTCCCAGAAGAGCAGAGAAAAATGAGATTGGGTGTGTGGGTGAGGGCAGTAAGAGAAGGCAGAACTTCTTTGCTCTGTGCAGACCACACACCCAGGAGCAATCCTCAGCCAACAGCTTTTGTCATGGACACATGGACAACAGAGCTTCGGAGGTCTTGCACTTCTCCTTATAAACATCTGCTGCAGGCCAGTTTGGCAGGCCCATATTCTACAGTTTTGGCAAATCTTGGGAAGAGTTGTAAAAATTACATCATTTTTTCTGAGTTGAAATGCTAAGCAATTTTAAGTTGTTGGTGGAATTAAGAAAACCACTTCTAACAGTAGGATCTCAGAATAAATGCAAAGTCCTTACAGATCTTCAGACACTACAATTTCCAGTGATCCTGAGTTCTTGTGACAAAAATGAGCTGTAAACTGGCTGCCAGATCCTGCCCCTTTACACAGTATTTTTCTGCTGCCACACTCTTTGCACAGCATCTCTGCACCACTAAAGCCTTTAGTAGTGATACCTGACAAAGAAGTCTTTTCATCTACAAGCAGTAAAGATACATAATTTTAATTTCTTTTATAGAGTGGATTTTTTTTTTTTAATCCATCTTGAGTGGCCTACAAAAAGCTGCTGGACATCCAGAGCATGGTGCAGTTTTGATGCTTTCCCAGCTCCATGTTTCTCCAGTCTCTGTGCCCAGCTCCACAAAACTCCCAGGAATGACCCCAGAACTTACCTGAAGTAATATGAAAGCAAACCATTGGTAGGTGCAAGTTACTTGCTGATACTGTTGGAATATGATGCAATGTGCTTACAGCACTTCTCTGCTGATCACTTTAGCCCTGCACTGCACTCCATAGCAGAGGAATATCCATAACCAAGACCAGCATTTATTAGAAAAAATTTAACCCACTAACACCACCATTTTTTTTCTTCCCAGTTGTACTTAGTGAGCCTCACTTTCTGTCAGCAGAAGGAGTCCTTCTTGCTTCATCTCCAGATTTGCAGAAGTACAATGTGTTCCTGCTTGCTGGCTGGCATAAACCACCTTCCATACATTCTGAATGTACCAAGAATGCTGTAAAGTTTAAATTGGGCTATCTGTAATTAGCTATGTTTTTAAGAGTTTGTGGGCAATTTCAGAGCAGGGCTCTACCATATTAACAGTTTCACAAGGAGGAAGCAGAATTTAAACAGAGGAAACAAACACAAACACATTCTTTATTTGATGGCAATGAAATTCATTTTAAAAAAGGGGGGATTGCAGTAAACTGATTTTTTTTTTTGCATGGCAGCTTCCTATAGACAATATTTAATTAACTACTCAATTAATTAAATTGACAAAAACACAAGTAAATTATAATTCTTGCTAAACAATGTCACCTAAAAAGCCATTAACTCAATTTTTATCACATTTGGAGTTGATGTAATTCTAATGATTTTTTTAGTTTACCTGCAGTAATGATGTTTTCCTTAATGGTCTTTTATTTAATAGCATACAGGGAGGAGCAACACCACATTCCTAGAATTTTAAGATAGTCATAGAATAGTTACTTGCCACTAACTGAGAAGTTTTCTGCCTGCCAGCCCAATGTAAGGAATTACTACAAGCAAGCATTTTTATTCTGTGTCTTTACAGAGAAATTCTGGTATTGGTTGTATTTCCAGTGGTTTTAACAGATACTTGGAAAAAAGAAAGCACTATTAGGTTTTACAGTCCACTTCGAGAAAATTTGACAGAAAAGTATAAAGTGAATTTTAACAGAAGAGCAGCAAGTCTAATGGTTACTGGTGTGTTTCTTATTAAATAATTAAATAATATTAAATTCTTATTGAATAATTAAATAATATAGAGGACCAAAGAACAGGAAAAGAATAAATTTCCCGGCCCACCTAAGTCCAAGCATCTCTTGGGGTTTTTTCTCAACACTTCAGAAAGAAAGATAAGAAGGGTGGTAGCAGGAGGAACAGGGAAAAACAAAAATGATAAAACGCTGCTTGTCTCTTAGCTCCTGTGAGCTTTCCTTGAGGACAATCCTATACCTTAGTAAAGCTTGAGAGTCACATCCCAAACATCTCTGAGTCCTGCCAGGGTGCTGGACAGGCTGCAAAGTCTTTGGAAGGTTTGGGAGCAGGACCCCACAGTTCCATCTCTGCCTGGGAAGCCCAAAACACAGCCTGGGCCTGGCACACTTTTCCTACCTTCCCTTCCTTCTGTAGAGACTTTGAGTTGTAAGCTTAGGAGCAGATTGAAACTCTCTGGGACAAGCAGGAGGGTGTGGTTCAAAGGCATGGTTCTGCAGCAATATAAAGGAATGCTTATTACTAATAACAACATTTAGAAGCTTTTGCTTCAATAATATGTTGGCTGCAAATAATAATTTTCTAATTAATCAGCCAGTACTTTATTCAGGATCAGCAATGACAGCTCCACATCACCTCTGTCTCTGCCAGTGAAGTGGGTGCACAGGACAGTGGCTGTGGTGAAATACAGCAATGCCCAGAGCTACCACAAATCCCCAAGTCTGGCAATCGATAGAAAGGACCCTGTCTTTTTGTGTTCTATCACCTCTTTAATGTCTTTATTGATGCAGCACTTAAAGTTTGCCATTAGCTCATACATATTCCTACATCCCTTCTCTTTTGCAGTCTAGAGCACCATACAAACAATAAGAAACAAAATGTATTACTCTTCTAAACAGGCAGGAAGGTTTAAAGATTACTGTGTAGTATGGTTTGATATAAATCTGTTGATTGTCTGTGTGCAGTACTTCAGATCATGTGGAAACTGCACATTTTTATCAGGATTTTCACAGCTCTGACTGGACTTTTAAGTTCAATATTTACAATTGCTTATTTCAATGAAAACCAAGAATCAAAAAAATTATCCATACAGTGAGAAAAATGACCTGTAAATACAGGCAAAAACCAGCTCTCAGGACACCCCATTTCCAATCCCAGACTGCAGTGCCCCCCCAGGCTGCCTGCTCAGCTCCTGCAGTTCCAGGCTTACAGTCTCTCTCAGCCTCCAGCTGAGCCCGTGTCTTCAGGGCCAAGGAGACACACATGGCACAGCTGCTCACTACTGACACAGCCATACAGCACCTTTCAACTCATCCCCCACAGATTTCCAGCACTTCCCTGAAATTTAAGTTGTAGGTTCATTAAACTGGATGCAGCTGAAAAAGGAAAATTAAAAATTGCTGGATATGCAGTGTTTTGAAAATAATTTAATTGCTTCCTCAGTCATATCTAGAGGTAACAGTACCTAGAGCTAATAAGGAAAACCAAAGCCATCCAAAGCAGACTTGTGTGCATGTCACTGGCTGGCAGTACATTGAGTGACCCTTTTACTTAGCCTGGACAAAGCTCTTTCATCTTGCCAAGACTTCAGAAGATTTTAGGGAGTTGGGAGTTTTACCATTTATCAGAAATTGAGAGGTGAAAGCACTGCCTTGCTTGGAGAGAACCTTTCACACAAGTGCTGGACCACAGGTGTTCCAGTAAACCCCACATATGACAGCAGTGAACTCTAAAATCTAATAATTAGATGAACACAATAGGGCTAAAAAGTGAATCTACTTTTTTCTTCCCAGTAGAAATCATGAAATCAAGGAGGAACACTTCCCCTTAATTCACCCCAAACACACATAAACCCCAAGCTTATTTTGGTCTTCAAAGATAATTAAAGAACAGACAGTTCTGCCTAAAGTCTCAGCAAATTAATCACTGGCACTGAAGTTACTGATTGTGTAGTTTTCTGAGCATCTCTCCAAGCTGACAGATCAAAGGATGGTCTCTACTGTCTTGACTGTTCACCTTAAGTGAACCTCAAAATCAAACACCTCTGAACAGCACCTCTTATAAAGCAGCCGTACACTCTGTTAATGCTATTGCTGCTTTTGAATGGCTCCACAAGGACAAAAATAACAGGAAAAGCTTTCTATAGTTTTGTTTTTGACAAAATTATGTCTTTTTATTCACTGGCCTGAAATATCTTTTTGCAGTTCAGAATCATTGCATACTCTGCAGTGATTGCTTTCACTAAGAGCAGTATTTTCACAAAGCACTTTAACTAATATGCTTCCCCTGTTTCTCAGGACTACCCAGCATCAATTTCCTGGTGTTAAAATGGCTGAAGTCAAAGTCCATTCCTGGGTAAAGCACCCTAACTCAGCTGATAACTTTGGGGAGCTATTATAGAAAAATCCCTGAAACCATCAGCCGAGTGCGCAGCAGCGGGCAGAGGCAAACATCAAGTGGCTTTAGCAAGAGCAATAAGCAGGAGGTGTTATATTTTCTACAGAAGATCATCTTTCATAGCTGCAACCCATGTGGAGCTCACCCAGGCCTGTTTGCAGAACTGTGCTGCCAGAAGCCAATACTGCTTTGCAAAGGGTGCACCATAGGCCAACGGAGATGATATCAGGTCTCTGGAATCTCAGTTGTAAGAAAAGCCATGGGGGGCTGAGTTACTCTACCTAGAAAATATCAGTCACAGATGCAACCTAAAAGCCATCTTAACAATTTTGGGAAGGCTCTGATAACATTCTTAGGAATACTTTGGTCGTAGTGGCAAGACACTCACAAAAAGAGAAGTGTAAACAAAAAAGAAGGATTAAAGAAGAATTCTGCAAATGGAACTATTTCATGCATGGATAATAAAATATAGTGGCACTGTTCATTCCCACTGAAGTCTATGAGTAATTGTCATTGATCTGAATGAGGTAGAGCTGTCCTGCAGTAAATTCCCAAGATGAACAAAAACTTATTGCACAGCCATTAAAATGTTTTCCTCAGCTATTAATTTCCAAGCAAAAGCAGCAATGGAAAAGAGAAATAACCCAAAGAAATTGTTAAATTACAGTATAAAGAACAGGTGACATTTCTTCTTTCTGCCTAGGAGATCACATACTGAAGAAAGTTTCTGGATCTGAGTTTTCCTGGGCAGGCACAGAAAGCTGTGTTTTTCACAGATGAGAAGCAGATGTCTATAAACCAAGAGTTTATTGCTTTGTGTCCCTGTCTGTGCATTCAGAGATGGGGAAGAGAAATTGTTGATTGTTGCCACTTGGACAAGAAACCAAGGCCACAGAAGTGGGGATCTGCAAATCAGGTCCCTGTTTAAGCTGATTTAGGCAGGAATGTGCCTGCCATTGAAACAAAGCAGCTGTGCTCCTACCAGAAGCACATGTGGGGAGAGAAGGAGCTTTTGTGATCCCTCACCAAGGGAAGCTATGGGCAACCATCAATCCTGCCTGAGGCCGGGGAGAGGCAAGTTCATCCAGCACACTGCAGGAATGGAAATGCTTCCCAGAGCTCTGACAGAAATGCTGGACAAGCAGCTAAATTTCTTCCCAGAAACTGCTCTGGTGACAATGCAATACCTTCTGGCTCCCTTCAGCCCACCTCTTGCAATAAATGTCAGCCTGCAGCCGTATTGGGCATAATTAGCCTATGATAATAAATTACCCACATTTTCAGGAAAATATTAGAGACCATCATTATTTGGAATAGAGCTGCATTCAGCTGCACAACCCTACCTAATATGATGGATGGAGTAGTCATAGCACTGAATACATTTATCTAGAATGAAGTGATTATTTCGAAGATGAACACAGTCAGATATAAGTGCATATGAATCATATACTACTGCACACTGGAGAGTATCAGAGTAGCAGGGGTTGTAGGTCAGCTGACCAGCCCATAGCTTTTAGTTGGTAGATTATTTCACACATATACCCCAGGATTTTAAAGCTCAGTATCAAAATCCCTCTGAATTTAAAAACGATTCCATGTTTTCTCTTGGAAAAATAAAAAAAAAGATACAGGAAGAGATTTTTTTTCTCCTGCCTTAGAGACAATCTTTGGTGTTATTTGACTGCACTGCCTGCCCACAGATATTGCCCAAAATACCCCAGGCAAGCATATTGTTAAAATAACTTTGCTAACACCTAGTTATTCTAAAAAGAAAAAAAAAAAAACGTAAGGACTTGTAAGAACTCGCTCATGTCTAAGTGACTGCAGGACAAAACAGAAGTCATTACAGTAGAAGAGTCTTATTAGCACTACAGCAAAACCATGATTTCATTTTTGACACATTTTACTTCCCAACAATATTTCTTTGCTATTTCCCAGTCATTTTAGTCAAGTGAAGAAAGTCATCCAGGAGCATGGACAAGGCTCACAACTCTGTTCTCTAGCAGCACCCTGGCACTGGCAACATCTTGCAGTTTTTTTCCCATGTCTTGAGAGAGTTGGCATACTGCACAGGGAGATAGGCTCCCTGCTCAGAGCCTGGGGTCTGCAAAGGACTCTGAACAAAGTTAGATGCTTTGAACAGAGTACTGGAATATACAGCTGTATGTAGATTTGCCTTTTCAAAATGTTGTAGCAAAAATATAATTTTTGCACTTTACTCTGAATTATGAGCATACTTGTTTTATGCATTTGGAACAACAAATGGATACTTCAGGTAAAGGAACCATACTTTGCAACTCAAGCAAAAACAACGTTCAATGAATTTTCTGTTGTGTTCCATGTTACCATCATCATCCTCACTGGAAGAGGTGATGTTTTTCCTCCCCTCAATCTATCTCAATAACAAAAAAAACCTGCCAGCAGAATCCACATCTAGATTTCTGCAAACACAGGTATTATAGTCAGTTTGTGGGAAAGCTGGTTTACCAGTAGTACTAACCATGCAACATCTCCAACTGCAAAAAACTAATAAATTGACTTCTTTGTGACTCAGACTAGAGAAAGCATCTGTTTGGATAAGAAAACCAAAAGCAATTTTTTAAAAGCTGAAGTTATCTGTTGTTAAACATATTTAAGATGAGTTATCACTATATATGTGGCCGCTTTTTTATTTTAGATTTATTGTATTTCTTCATAGGTCATCTGTTAAAGATATCTATTACAACAGGCATCCATCCTTACATCTAAATGCCTTGCTCATTGTAAATCAGAATTTTAGGCTAGTTTCTGGACATGGTGCTATTCATATCCTTGAGCCAAGTCATATCCAGTGAAAACAATATTATAATTTCATAAGACTTGATGAAAAGGAATATTTCTTTGGATATAAAGTAAGTGTTTTTTATAAGAAATTAATTCTGTTTTGTGAGATTTCTCAGAAATAGTTAATTATTTTAAACCATGGCGCTATTTAAAAGTAGGAATCAATATTACTCCCAAATTTCAAATATTGAATATTTCAAACCTACAATAAATCCAGAGATGTTTTCCAAAGAGAGATCCAAACATTTTAGGATAATCTGAATATTTATTTTCATATATTTAACACAGTTAGGAAGAACTGAGGCACCCGAAGCTCTTTAATAATGCTTGCTGCAAGTGGCATGCCTGTAAAATCATAAAGCAGTGTGACCCATGTGGAAAAAAGAATTTTAAATTGAGTGAACAGGGAGGAGCCTTTTATGGCTAAGTCCATATTCAAGAGCAGCAATGCTTGAAGGAAACACTCATACTCATCTAATTTTTCAGCCTTTACAGAACAGCCTGTTACTTTTCCTTTGGATGGAAAGTTGGTACCAAGAGCTGAGTAAGCCTCTTGCTCTCCTGCACTGAGCCGTCTACACAAAGCCCTAATGCATTGCTTCAGGGTTAGTGTTCAACCCAGAAAGGGCACTGCCACAGCATTTCTGATGCTAACAGGCAGAAAAATTCCCTCTCCTCTTTTTCTCCTGTGAGAGCAGAGTCTCCTCTGCTCTCCTCTCTTTCACCAGCTGACAACTAAGAACTTGTCTCCAACGTGAATAGAAAATATGGAAAAATATTTCATCTGTTTTGTTAGTGCTTTGGGTTCTCACCTGCACGTGGTCATTAAAGAAGATATTTCCAGATATCTTTACTCTTGCTGTGGAGGTATTGCACTCACAGTTTGTCTGTTCACATGAAGAAGGCAAAAAAAGGAAACCTTTCCCATAGTGAGGCTTGTTTCCTCATAATTCCTGGTCAGCTGAGAAAAAAGATTCAAGACTGAGGGGTTGAAGAACAGGACAGAGAAAACAACAGAATAAGAAAGAGATAATAGTGAACTTTTTGTTTCCCATTTGGTTCTTTTATATACTCCATTTGTCTTTTACTGTAAAATTTGTATTTTCAGGTAGCTGCTCAAGCCTCAGCCTAGGTGAAAATTAATATTGAAACGTCTTACTCGTTCAGAAGCAGGCTGCTCCAGCATCGGTCCCCCATCAGGTCAGTAAGTCTTGCCAGTAAATCTGCTCCTGTGCTGACTGTTCTCTCCCCTGATCTGCAGGTACTACCAGGAGCCTGCTCCAGCATGGGCTTCCCACAGCCTCTTTTGGGAATCCAGCTGCTCCAGGGTAGGATCCTCCAGGGGCTGCAGCGGGAAGCACCTCCTCCCTCTCCTTTGCTGACCTGGGTGCCTGCAGAGCTGTTCCTCTCACATATGCTCACTCCTCTCTTCTCTGGCTGAAATTGCTTCTGAGTTATAACATCTCTTACTGCCTCAAATCAGATTTCCCAGAGGTGCTACTGCCATCTCACATGGGCTCAGCCTTGGCCAGTGGTGGGGTCTGTCTTGGAGCCAGCTGGCATTGGCTTCACTGGGTGCAGGGAAGGTTCTAGCAGCTTCTCACAGCCCCTGTTGCCCCCCCCCCCACGACCTAAACCTTGCCACACAAACCCAGTAGAATTTCCTATATGCAGTTTACCTAATCCACGTGTGCACATTTACAAAACAGGCATACACTTGCAAATTTTGGTGCTGAAATAATTTCATTACTAAACTTGGTGGTTAGAAGAAAGAGGTTGCTAGTTAGTAACACTAACCAATACTCTATCAGTCAAGATAGAATTAAGTTGTCATGTTTCTTTAAGTGTTAAAAAATCCTTCCTTTATAAATTTCATAAAATGTACTCGAATATGGAATAAAGATGTAATGATCATCTGCTTTGCTTTTCTGATAGAGTTTGACTCAAATCCCAAACCTCTGAAGGTATAAGACAAATACGAGACTTGCTCAAATTAATTTGCTAAAAGAACAGGTAATGATGAAAATTATCCCCACATTTGATGACAGGGAAGCCTGTGGTCATGCACACCCAGTCACCCACGCATCCTGTCACAGAAAACAAAGGATGCATATCTGAATTGCTAGGAAACCACTGCATAAGAGCTAGTCATATATTCACAGGTAAATTAATTAGTAAATAAGCAGCAGCTTATATGAAGCTGCTGTATCCTCAGCAAACTTACGAAGTCACCAGAGGCAGCAGGTCAAAACCATTTTTTTTTCATTGTCATTCTTCAGGTATGTAGCAATTATTCAATGTAATGCACTAAATACAGGGTCAAGCTTTTTCCACAAAAGGCAATGTCAAAACTCCAATTGACTGCAATAGGAACAGAAATGGGCATCAAGCAGGCAGGCAGATTTTTCTCCATCTCCACACAATTACTTAATACATTCTTTATAATATTTTTCTAAAGCTGTTAGTACTCCATGAGATCTTTCCTCCAAAATATTTGTCTAATCTTTGGAAATCTATTACTTAGGTACTGCCAAATATACAGCTGAATTTTCTACTTACTGCTTTGCAAGGGTGTCTTCAACTTCTCTGTGTTTTTTGGCTGTGTTTTTACTGTTGGACTCCTGGGAGGGTGGTTGGATAATCCTTCTTTTTCTTCCTCCTATTCTCACCAGCCAGAAGGTTGCTACAAGTCATCTTCACCTCAGTCAAACTGCTCAGAGACCTGTTGCTTTAGAACAGTTGCAACTAAACAAAAATTTTTTATAGAAAATGACATGGAACTGAATTTCATCTCCATCCATGGAGTCAATGTTCCAAATCAGACAAGGATAAGCCATTAGATATGATCTTAATTGAAGCAAATCTACACATAATTTTCTCCTTTTTTTTTTTTTTTTGGTCATAACTTTTGCCTTTCAGAAACATTTGTAAACTATGTTTTCAAGTTTTTGATTTCTAAAAATATATGCTATTTGATGCATTTTACCTTTGAGTAATGTGAGTTAGGAAAACTGAAGAACAGCAAGGCAGTGTTGATCCAAAGGGCTGGCAAAACCTGCTCTCCTGCACTGCCTGTGTGCTCTGCATCACCGTGCCAGGCTCCAGCAAGCTACAGAGCAAGTCTGAGCTATTGATGTCACGTGGAAAGGTGACACCACAAAGCACAAGGGGGAAAACTTTCAGAGACTCTAAACAATCTCCAGCCAGCAATAAGGTACCAGCATGTGCCTTCAAACCTGAAAGTGAGGGTAAAAAGTGCAATCACATTTGCACGCAAACCCACATTAATCCTTTCTTACAATACGTTTGTCAGATCACTACGTTTTGCAGTGAGGTTGCAGACACTTAGGTTCTCACTATTTTACAGCAGTACATTCTATACAGCAATAAACATTCTATATGTTTGCTTTGGCTGAGAACTTGTGACCATTTTCACTGAAAAACCCTTACCCAGAATGACAGCCACCATAAGTGACAACGACTGTTTTATGTCTCTTCTCAAAATTTATTATTATTGCCATGCAAATGTTATGTATAGCAATACAGGCAGATTTCCCATGAAATTAACTTTAAACAATTCTTTCCATCCAAATAATTTTTTCCAAAAATGAAGTAATTCTATAAGGTATTGCTGTTCTAAGGAAGGTGCATTTCTTTTGCTGTTGTCACCAACAGCAAGAAAACACAATGACAAAACCCTTATTTTCAGGAAAAGAAGACTCTCTGAATGTCATGGCATCTACCAAGAGTTATATTCCAACAGCTCATAGTCAACCAACTATGAAGAGGAAGAAACATTGGTGGAAGCAGTCTGTCACAACTGGAATGGGAAAGTCCCTAACAGCAAGTACCTGCTAATCAGTAACCTCTGTGCATCAGATTTACTTCTGAAATAAAACCCTCAGGAAATAAATTTTGCTAAAGCAGTATTTACATAAGTTCCTATAATATGCTTTTTTAGCTCCACATACAGTTTCTTAACTACAGGATTCAATTTTGATTTCAATTTTGATTTTTAATTAAAGGAAGAGCACAAACGCTAATTCAGTCTGTGCTCAAACTATTAAGATTGCAGTGGTTTCTATTCAGATCAGTGAAGTTATCCCAGATCCAATCAAGATTCACTTCAGATTGAAATGCAGTTTTCAGGGATGGCTAGATGAACATTTTGGGTAAACCGCTGCCTTTAGCAAAAGAATAAAAACCAGAGAAAGTGTAAAACACTTTCTCCAAATATAGAGGGATTTTAAAATTACATCAGTGGCAAATTCAGTATTAAAAAAACCCCAAAAGTCATGATGGCTAAAGCATATTTAGGTCAAAATTAAAGGAACAGATCCAGCCTAAGAGCACCCTTGGAATGGTTGTCCTTCCCAGCCTCCAGCTACTGATTGTGTAGGAGTTACATGAGCTGGAGGATGATCTTAGTCAATGTTCTTAATAATTGCTGCTGAGCTCTCCCACAAACTTCTCTAATCCATTTTGATTTTCAGCCTCTGTAACATCACAAAAGTTTGAATTCCAGCCAATGGATCCCTTCATGTGTGTCCTGTTTCCTCTCACTTTTACCCAAGGCATTCTCAGATCATCACTGGCCCAGATGCATTAAAGACACCAGGGTTTTGCCTAACACAGTATTGCAACAATTACTATAGCAATACAAGCACTTGAGCATTATGTTCCTGAAGGACAATGTTGTGTAATTTATTTATACTATTTATTATCTTTCTGCCTTCTATATAAAAACACATTCATGCCACAACAGGGATTTTTTTTTTAAGGCAATACATTTCACAATGTATGAAATACAGCCATCCTGCTGTATTTCTTGCTAATCCAAGCTTTTAGTAAACTTTGTACTTTCACAAATGCAAGCATATTTCTGGCTGCTTGCATGGAAATACTTTTTTTATTGGACTTGCCTAATTCTTACTTGATTCCTTATTTAATCATGAGAACAACAAGTTTCATGACCATTCCTACCATAAAATTATTCCCATGTTCTTTCCGAAAGGATATGCAAGAGAGAAAATCAGGATCAAGGGTAACTCACAATTAAACACAACTAGGGGCACAAAATATTGTTACATTTTTCACCCACTATGTATGATATTCCTATGTGAATGTCATAGAGAAGGAGTCATATACAGTTATATCTGATACTTTACACAAGAACTAAGGAAGTTTTAGTCACCATTTCCAAACACCTTCTCAGCCACATTAGTACATCATCAAAATCATCAGTGCTAATGCCACATTTGTTCTCATTTGCTATAAAGAGCCATAAGAAAAAGTAAAGCATCGCTCAGATGTGGCAGTATTTCTACCTCAAAGAAGTGCATTACTGGTGTGTTTGTCATGGGCTTGGAGAGGAGGATACACCCCAAATCTCTACAATCCTCAAACATACTTCCCCAAATTTAGGGGAAAACTTCCTTTTAGTTTAAGCTCATGGAGATTTAGTGCAGCAATGAAGCCTCCCCCAACAGCAGCCTTAGCTCAACCCCTTCCATTCAGACTGGCACTGCTTATTCTACAGAATGGTCCAAGATCAGCTTCTGCCTCAGGATCTGGTCCTTACCAAATGCCCAAAGCGTCTAACCCTGATGCAATGCTTAAGAAATTACTTGCTTACAAGGGTTTGTCAAAATAAATTTTAAAAAAAAAACATGTGGTAAAAATCTAAGGTAGCAGCATACAAACATATATCAACATCAGTAAAAAAATCAAAGCATGAATGCACAAAAATGCAAACAACTTCCCCCAGAAAATGTGTCCTGTTCTCAAAGTTTGCATTTCTGTCACAAATGCATAAACAAAGCATCACTTGCTAACCATGGTGTTTGAAGAATGTGCCTCTTGCTTCTCTTTTACAGCATTTCCAGCCCAGCCTTTTTGTTTGTGGAGATGGGCTAATATGTAAATGCTTCCACAGTTTCTTCAAAATAAAAAAGAGGACCTGGGAATTGAAATTCTATTTATATTTATCATAACTTGATAAGATAGTGTGTGTTTATTTAAATACCCTACCATTATTTCTTCTTAACAACAGGCAGCTCTGAAGTGCAGTTATAAGTCTGTTTACACCACACAGATATCAAATTGACTTGCTAATGGTAACTTTTATTCGGTATCCATGGGTTACTGTGTCATGTGATTTGACATCAAGTACAGACAGTGCTGATTAGTAGCATCCAGTTCTGTCCATCTCTGTGCATCACTGAACCATCTGGTCATTTATTCACTAATAAGCCCCTAATGGCCCAAATATTCACCGGCCTGTCATTGTGACATGGCATAAAATGCCTACATCTTTCAACTTGCTTTGACATGTTGCTTGTTTCACATCAAAACCCGTCATTTACAGGAAAAGAGCTCAGAGGGGTAAAAACTTGACCTAATCTGCAGTGTTAACACAAAGACAGAGGCTTTGTTATCTGGTAGCCTGACTGAAAGCATGTAAATGGGCATGAATTCATTTTGTACATTTTTCCATGCTCATTTTACAACATTCTTTAAGTTTGGTATCATTCCTAATATTGGTTTTTATGTGGGTTTTGCTGTGAAATCTCTTTTCTTTATCTGTTAATATCCTTAGGAGTGCTTTAAAGGGAGCTGGATTTCCAGAGATGTTTGTCAGTTTTCTATATGGAAAATATGTATCAATGGGAAAATTACAGGCAGCCACAGAAGTTTTCTAAACCCTTCTATGAAAGATTAGTATGATTAATAATTTTACTCTGATTTTTTTTAATCTTTGCCTAGATAGCAATATCCAGCATATTACTTTCTGCCCTAAAGGATATGAGATGCAATAATTATTTCCAGTTTAGTGTGTTAGATTTTGCAGAATTTTTGTGGATGAAAAGAATCTCGCAGCATACAATCTCAGAGCACGTTATTAACTTAAAAATCACAAATACTCAGTAACTGAAAGATCTCCCTCTTCAGTCCCATCACACAAAATTGCTGCAGAAGAAGGAGGTCACAATCAATGCTTTATTTTTTTCTTAATCATACTGGATATAACCACAGTTAAAATAGTTTAAAAAAAGCAAACACCCATTAAACTAATTGCTGTTGAAATCTTGGTTAATACATCATTAAAATGTGATTAAAGCATGATGTAATTGATTGTAACTAGAACACTTAGGGTGGTTTTATTGCTCTGCAGCCATTGGTGTGATGGGACACATAATTCACCCAGTATGTTAGCTCCACTTGGTGTGTGCCTCTATTGGCACACTAGCTCCTTGAAGCAAGCTCCACAAAAACTTCCATTGTGTCGCCGTCTGGCTGTTACACTGGTTGTAAAGTGATATGTAAAGCAAAAATAACAATATATTAACATGTCAGATTTACCTCTTTTTTTTTTTTTAAGTAACTGTAGTGTTTTAAATTTTCTATTATTTTCTCTTATTTTGTGGGCTGACATTGTACATGTTGTCAGTGGTAGTTCCTGTTAATGACATGAACACCATCCAGGAGAAGTCCTCTGACTGTGCCTGCTAGTAAATTTTATCAGAGAATTCAAGTCAGCTAATGAATCAATTTGAATGTTGGCATCTCCATGCTGAGACTCAATCAAGTTTAAATTTCATTTAATATTAGTTAGTTTACAATACTTAGGAGTCAAATTCTTAAACAGGTCTTAGGATGCATACACAGAATTTAGTCTATGCATTCAAATGTTTCTGTTTTTTGATTATTCACTTCACCAATCTTTGCTGCACAATGTGATCCTCAAGGGCATCAATAAACACATTCACTCCTGTCTTATAAGCTTGAGAATACCTTTTGCACTTACTCAAAGCCTGCAAACCTTAAGAGGGCTGAAAAACAGCAGCGATTTGTGAAAAATATTGAGGTTTTGAAATTATTGTCTATTCAACATTAAAATAAACCCTAACAAAAACCAAGTTGATCAAGACCTGAACTGATTACTGACTCCCTAAATGGGCATCTCATTCATAACGCTGTTAATTTCTTTTACTCTAGGAAAAAAAAAATCCCATTTGATTAATGGGAAATCTTTTTGGCAATATTTAAAGAGAAAAATTTCTACTAACCAAAAAAATCTGTTTTGATTACCTGTTGTCAACTTCTGATAGAAAAATCAGTTTTGCCAACAACACAAACATGATCAATTCAGGATACATTCCCCTTTGTGCAAATTGGACTTAAAACCAAAATACTAAACATGGGTTCTCAGATCCTTGGAGGATTTGGGTTTTGGTTACAAGCTTTTTAATATACTGAGCATTCTCAAATCAGTACTTACAATGTTAAGTAATGGTAAATATATCTATTGACTACAAGTGATATCTGGAGAGTCATTCCTTTCCATCTTAATTTTTTTTCAGATTTTGAAAATAAAGTAAATTCTTGTTGGCAGAAAATTTTCATTTTAGTTATTTCAGTCTTACTGACACTTCCAAAAAACTTTTAAAATTTGCATTTTTTTTTAGACACTGAACCTTAGAAATTGTTTTTCATTTGTATTATCTTAAATTTAGTTGAAATAAAAGTGATTATTTGAAATAAAACAGAAAGAATAAAAGATATTTTTTAAGGTTAAGTACATTATTGAAGTGAAAGAGATTGTTATTGAAAAAAATTTATAATGTTGAGTAAGAGAGTGAATTTTAGCTACTGCCATGACCCTGATGTCTCTCAGGGAAGATGTTCTGTTTGTCTAATGGGCAGTGTCTCAGAAAAATTTCAGTTCTGCTCAGTGCCTAATAAGCCTGGGCTTACCACCAGCTCTCATGGAATAGTGCTGGTGGAATGGGAAATGGAAAGAAGTGTTTACTGCTGTGATTTAGGGGAAAACTTCCTCAGAAGAGTTACACTGCTCTGTCTGCAATAATGCTTTTTTCAGGAAGATACAGCACAGAATATATGAAATGCATCTTGAACACTGTGGTTTTTTCCTTATTACAAGATTTGCAAAAGTCTTTAATGATGTTGTTAGTAGCAAGAATGCAGACACAAGTGGCACATTTTTAAAACTAAAAAGGCATGATTCATTTGAGCAAGTGTAAATGTGTCATGCAGTGATAGTCGTAGGTACTGGGTGGTAAAACCTGCAATCATCAGCTGCCTTATTTTGAATATAGAACACTTACAAAATATTTGATACTGTTTTTAACTGTATAAATGCAATATCATATTTCTAACATGTTCAGTTAATAGTAGAAAGACAACTGTGTACACATTGATAATATAGAGGCATTTCAATTATTGGGCCATGACTTCTACTTGATCCGTTTGTATCAGAATTAGCAAGAGACAGCACAACTTATTTTTTTAAAAACAAAACAAAACAGAAGAAATAAACCAAATTCTTGGCCACTGCTAAAATTCAAAAGCTGTACTTTTTCAGAAAAAGGTGTTTTTATTGGCTGATCTACTACACTTAACAGACATAAGTGGATACATCCTCAAGGTGGCCATTTAAGAATCCAATTACAAAGTATTTAAAATAAATCTTACTATTACCATCTGAAATACAAGATTGCACTTACATTGCACTATTTAACCAAAGATCATACAAGTAAAAATGGCAGTAGATGCTATTAATAAATTTAAAACAGGTGAAAAAAATTACATTTAAGCAGATGAGAAAGGAGATAAAATTCTGCAAGCCCAATCAGTGGAGTAGCACAGCTGTCCTGGATATGTTGCTGCTATTGACAGGGTAACTTCAGCCATCTTCCCTAGAACTGTTATGCAGAATGTTTAATTTCTTGCTCTTCAGAATAAGTAACACTATCTTAACACTGCTATCACAATAAACTGTCTCTCTACAGCAAGCAGCTTCATTTTTAATACATTTTAAATTCAATGTAATAACAAGGAAATAGTTCCTGGCCACTGATGAAAAAATCTGCCACCAAGCTTATACACACTGAAACAGCAGCATGTTGCTACTTTTCACTTAAATGGAAATTAATGTGGTAACAGCACATTTTAATACTGAAAGCCAAAAATGTAAAATCTATTAAACCAGCCTCTGAGTATTTTCCTTGAAAATACCCATTTCATATAGATGTTTGTGGAAGTGGTGCTTGTACAACCAGCTAAAGCAGCAAGCATTAATACTGCTCGCTTTTAGATTAGATAAGATCATAATGGTATTTTTTAACGTTCCACTTAATTACTTCCCAATCCTGCAAAGACATTTATGCATTTGCTTAACATTTCATAGATGAATATTTCTGTTGATTTAATATGTATCCAAGTGTTTGAAATATTAGGGCCTGAGCACAAGGCTAATTATATGCAAAGAGCATTTGTAACTCTTTTTATGACATCAAATGTCCCATATTTAAACCTAAACATGCCTACTGCTCTGGTTAATTGATGACTTTCTATTAAATATTACTTGGAAAGCAAGTGGTAAAAAAAATTGAATTTTAAACTTGCATATTTGTGTATTCAGACCCAAAGTGATGCTGATCATACAGAAATAAACATCATTTACTAAGGCAGCAGAAGTACTCCTGATACATTAAACACACTATAATCAAGAATCTAAAAAATAACATATGGGTCTGCATTGGCAGACACACAAAGTGCACACTGTATGCACTCACATGTGAGAAAATTTATAGAATTCACATCCATTAGTACTTACAAACCATTAAAAGAAACACTCTAATTAAATAAACCTCAGGTTGGGTTAAACAGACATTGTAAGCTGCTGAACAGCAGCAGAGATATTCATAAGGTGACTGGAGATGCTGACCTAGATATTTAGTGATTTTAGTCTGATTCCTTTTTTGAAACCATCATCACAACCACTCTGACCCATCACACCGGTCTCAAGCTCCCACTTTCCACTACAGCCATGTCAAACGTTTTAACAGGCAATGCAGAGGAGCAGCAGAACAAACTGCCCACTTCCACACGTGTGTGTTTGCACACGTGGCCAATGTTAGCAGCTTCCTTGCATTTCCACACCCACTAATCACTCACAAATGACCTGATCCCATGTTTGCTCCCCGAAGTAATTAACTGTTAAAGGTGATTATCCCAGGGTCACCAGCAGGCTACAGAGAAGTGATTGCCTACCACAAACAGAATGACTGTAAGTAAGAAAACCACAACTATGAGAGCAAATACATAACCATGCACATGTTGTTCTGCAACAAGAAAATAGTGACTTAAAGTCCAGCACATCAGCTGTACTTTCATACAACAGACTCTGAGCTCTACAGCAGAGATGCACAGAGGATGCTGCCTTGCCTGCCTATTTAGGCAAGCAGTCTTACATTATTCTACCAGAACCCATCGTGGCTGTAGCTCAGTTTTTAGGTTTGCATGATAACTAACAGAATCCCACAAGAGTCCTTGGGTGGCAGAAGCTCTCCATGCTGCATTTTTTGCCAAGATGTTAATTAAAATATTTTAAAATTCTATAATATAGAAAATATGATTGGTACAACAGATGTTATATTACTACTGAAAATAACAAAAAACTTTGAGCCTCCATCAGTTGAAATGCACCCATCATACAAAAAGTAAGTAAACCAGTTTGAGATAGACCTGTCATATGGGCCTACCACTAAAGTTTGTCCCTAACAACAGGTTTCCTGGCTCAGCAGTAGAAGGCTGTATGTATGATTTCTTGATCCACTGCATCTGATGACAATTTCATTTGTGAACTGGTTTTCTGTGGAACTTCTACTACAACAACCACACATATTCTTCTTTCAGCAGTCTTTTCAAAAACAAAGGAAGTTTTATTTTGGAAACACACTTTCTGCTTGCAGTCTCCGGAGAGATTCTTAGATTTTAGTAAATACAGATCAATCCAAAGATAATGGCATTTAAGGATGTACAGCAATTCTGAAAAGAGAGTCAAAACAAACTCAGAAACTTAAAATCACAGATGTTTTAGTGAGAAAAAGGTTCATGGTGTACATCCACCATAAGGCAAATTAAAGCTGTAGCACAAGCCTTGATCTTGTTCTACAACCAAGTCTAAGAGTGAGCATTCATCAGTGTGCATTCCCCAAAGGGCTCAGTCCTGAAGACCTCACTCAGGCAAGCGATTTTTGGTTTGGTTCAAAGACTTCATATTTTTTCCCTTCAACCATGGCCCTGCTGCTGCCTTCTTTTCCCCTTTGCACTGAGCAGATGGTGTCCTTTGACCTGTGGCATCACCAGTTTTGCCACTGTAAATTTGCAAAACTATATCCTGTTTTGCAATAAAAGCCAATACTTAATATAGGCATAACTGCTCTTTCTTCATCCTGTTGCATGTATCAGAATCTACTTCTGCTGAGAAAAATCTGGAGTAATATTTGACTTATCTTTGCCTGCCTATGCAAGAACAACTTGAAGACAAGAGGAGAAGCAGGAGGACATGGGAGCCATTCCATACAGGCTATTGCTGTTACACCAGATCTTGGAAAATAAAGCATTGCCCTTTTTTATTTTTTTTTAATTTCTTTCTGCTTTCTGCTATTTTACAGTTAAGTATCTAAATTTTGGATGTAGCTAAACTGAAAGACTTCCTGATTTTCTCAAACATGTTCCCTACTTTTCTCTTATACACTTATTCATCCCAGTCCAAATTTATAGACAGTGTCAGTAGCCTACTGTAGTGGCAAGACCCAATACATTTGTCCTTTGTATTCCAAGTTCTGACTCATTCTTTTGTCACATAATACATCCAAAATTCAATTCTCAGAAGCAAGCATTAGGGCACAAATCACCAGACCTTTCCCTCCCTTGTCATGCTGCACTGCTCACTTATTTTAAGAAGAAGATGAGCTTCCCTTTAGCTGGCTTACCTCCAGAACTAATTATCTGAGATTAGTGACCTACACAAATCTCACTGATTTCACAGAAATTCACCAAGCAGGCTCCAAAACAAAGGCAAAACCCAATTTTTTCACACTGACAATAGCAGTTTATTTAAAGTATTCTTTGCCTCTCTAAAACACTATAAGATAATGCAGACCAAAGTAGAAGCTAGGAGGGTGTCACTCTGTGGTTTCAGATACTCTATTAACAAATCTCCCTGGTTTTATACGTTGATTTACATTTTCTTTTTCCTCATTGATTTATTCACTTGATTTATCCCCATAGGGTAACTCCTATTAAAGACTATATCCTGTCATTACTGTGTTTCAGGTCTTATTTTTGTGCCTTTTTCTTTATAAGTTGTGCCAGTTCTTGCCCAGCTAGCAAGATATCGCCATCAAACCTAGCAAGTTTCTGATGTAAGCAGAAAAAAGAGAAAATAGAAGAACAAAGGGCATAAGGATAAGGCTTTCCTTTACAGTCCAGACCAATAAGGATTGATAAACTGCTCGAGATAAAGGTTGGCTTGACCCTGGTATGAGCATCTGAAGGGATGTAAAATGTTTAGTGTGGGGATAAATACCACAACAAAGGAATAACAATGCTGTTATTAATATTGCTTCTGCTTTGATTAATTCTCTTGTGACAGTTTCATGTGCCACATAAGGAACTTCATCATATCTGAGCCTCCTAAATCCAATGAAAATACTTTCTCCTTGAAGTCAAGATGTCTTCGATGGAAAAGCAAAGTTTCCCTAAGTCAGCAGTTTCTCACCATTTAAATGAGAGGAAACTGTTTGTTAGTAGTTTCAAGCTCATTTTTGCACATAAAAGAGAAGCTTAGTTTAGACTACTTAGCCCAACAGGTTAAGGATGATAGGAACTAAAAGTTTGGGGTTGGAAGGATTATATTGCTGGAAGGAGAATAATCAATACTATTTCATTTTGGCACCTTCATATTCTTTTAATTTCTCTCTACTGTAAGAAAAAGAGTGTTAGGCAACATTCCAGAAAATGTTGCTGAAACAAAGCAAGTATAATATAGAGGGCTCTGGCTCTTAATAAAAGAAAGAAACCAAGATGCTGAGATAAATAATTCATATTTATTCATATGCTTGTCCGTAGAAGGAGCATTACTTTTATACTTATTCCGAGACTCAGTCTTCTTACTGAGTTTATAATGGTAATATTCTATTCTACAGACAAAATAGTATCAACCTCTAAGGCTTCATGTTAATGCCAGAAGGATTATTTAATATGTAATTAAATCCAATGTATAAATAAGTAGCACTTACTGATACAAGATGTCGTTCTTTCTTATTCTGAGAATAAAAGAAATAGTCAAAATGAAGTAAAAGAAACATAGGGGGTGGTCTTTTATAAAGCAAACATTATAATGCAGTTGCAGGACTTCATTAATTCCATTGACTACAGCATTGCAGGGAGGTGCTTTTTTTCTGCGTTTTTTCTTCATTTTTTTTTTTAACAATTAACTAAGCACATTTCTTAATATTTTTCTAATGTGCAGGGTTGTGAATGAATGTGCTAAGCATTATTTTCTTATTTTCTCCAAATTCATCAAATATGTCCAAGCATTTATATCATACACAGACCTGTTGTTCTGTAATTTTGCCTGATGTTGAACCAATTTAGAACTTCAGCTCAAAAGGGCTATCTCTAAGCCTACCAGACAACAAGCATCCTGATATCAGATACTACATATATACAAGAATAAGCCACTTCAATGTTCTAGTTGTTCTAATATAAGCACAATTCATACAGATATGCCATTTCTTCCTCAAAAAGGTATTTTCCTCTGATGCTGATCAGAGGAGAATTTTAACACTTCCCTCATTTTAATGAGGGTAAGATTTCTGCCATGCAGTAATAATATAAGTTTAGAGTACAGAGTGTTATAAGAAGAAAAGGCAGAGGCAACAAACTGAAGAGACCAAGACCCATCATTCCCAGCTCCACTTCAACTCTGAATATTTACTGGCTGGAATGATCTCAAACTTATCACTTACCAAGGTACATAACCACTTCCTTCACAAAACAGAAATATGGGTAGCAGAGTCTCAGGGGCATTGAGGAAAGAGTTGAGATGACCCATAGATCCCAGGAAAATATTAATTTCTCTCCTGAAATTTTAAGCCAATGAATCCTGTCAGAAATTAAATGCTTGTGAAAGAAATGGTTGTATACATTTATTGGTACACTTTTTCTAAACTCTGTTAAATCTCCTGCTTGAAGGTCTTTAGAAAATATGAGAAAATTTTTATTTACTCTCTGAGAGGAAAGCCTTCTGTGTATTTAACTTACACTTTATTTGTTTTTAAAATATATTCAGGCATTCCTGTGTGATTTCTTGCTAATGCTTAATGAACCAAATCCTTTTAGATATTTGTCTACAGCTGCAAAATTCTCTGCTGGCTTCTTCCTCAAACTAGAGGTTTTAGCCCCAACTTATTAATAGATGCCAGTGAAAACATCAACTCCAGAGACCTTCCCAAGCGCCTTGTTCAGCCTGCTGCCCTTTACACTTTGCTTGTAACCGATAGAGAGTCTTAACCTGCATATCCACAGGTGTGGAAGGCAGTGCAGGGGCTACTATCTATGCACTGGTATCACTGTGAAAGGCAGGCCAGGCAATCAAGCATCTTGATTTAGTCTCCATGCAAAAGGTCAGATTAGGCACTCTCCTGAGGTTCTCACTATATTTCTGATTCTGTGTTCATGCTGTGACATCTACAAGAAATCCAATAGCTAGATAAAGTGGGGTTGTAAGGAACATGTGATGAAAAAAATAAGCATTTGTTAATCAAAAACAGAAAAATTCAAAACTATCACACACAGTCCCCTATCTGCCCTTTCTCATTATTTTTATTATTCTTTATACACATCCTAGCTAAACAACAAGCTTTTTATGTCCAGGATGGCAGCCAAACCCCCCCAAAGCAGTTTGACTACTTTGCCTCACCTCTTAAGTAGGGTCTGCACACCCAGTACCTCAGCTCCTACACTGGCAACCGAGAGTTCTACCACAAGGAGCTTCCTCCTGGCACACAGCCACCAGCTTAGCCAGAACCCTGCACAATGTGCCCCCTGCTCTTGAATGTGGAAACCTAGCAATGGTGCTTTGTTCCCCACTGGATGTCCTGTTTGAGGGCACCATGGTCTTCCTGACATCCAGGCAGGAAAAGCTGCTCAGCAGGCAGAGAGCAATTGCTTATTGCTGGAGGTTCCAATACTTTCTAGATTAGTTCCATATAGAGAACACCCAAGTAATTCGGTGTAAGAGTGAAGAAAACCAGGAGGGAACCTGGTGAGGTTCACCTGCCTCCCCAAAAAATCTCCTTTGCTAAGTGTGCGGTCAGCAATCTCTTCCAAGGGTCTTTAATCCCTGCCCAGATTTAGGCAGACTGTGTGTGGCAGCAGTACTCAGCTCTAACAGGCTGTAAGCTGGAGAGCCTGCAAGGGACAGGGCTGTGTGTGTGGTCAGCACCATCAGTAGCAAAATTCCCTCGTGTGGGGAAATTTGGGTCCTCTTTCCTTGCAGAGAACATCATACAGTATATCTGGGGGAGAGCAGCTCTCCTGGGCACTGTTGGTAACTTGCTCTCCAGAATTACAGTAGCAGCATCAGCGTTAACTAAACTCTAAAACTGTTAAGATGGAGAAACCTTAGACAAATACAGTACTGCTGGGAAATAAATATTAGAAGAAATTCAGCTGTAACCAATCCTGACTTCCTTTAGACATGGCAACTAAAGAAAGAGAGACATGTAAGAGCCCTCTATAGGCTACTCAGACACCTTATTTAAGTTTTGTAAGAGGATCTGAAACCATAATGATGGTTATGTGTAAATATCAAATAGCTCACTTATATCAGGGATTACTTAACCTTTTTTTTTTTCTGCAAAGGATGCCAAACACTTATGGACTTAAAAATAAGATTCTAATACATAACAAAAGTTTTAGTTTTCCTTAACAGTAAAAAAAAAATCAGAAAGATCTCATGCTGAAGCAACAGCCAGAGAAAATCCTAACACGGTCTTGAGTCCATGTTCTGCCAAAAGAATTTCCCCTAAATTTTAGTGAAACACATCTTTGGGTCCTAATTTTCCAAAATATTGATACAGAACCTATCTTTCATAAATTAAATCTTCTGTGTTAAGCAGATATACATCAAGCCCTGGGGCTCTATAATCATTGCATTTTAAAATTTCGTTTAAAATGCAGTGTAGTTGTCAAATACGTGCTCATTTTAGTTATGCATAGGTAGGTTTGCAGTGGCATCAAGTGTTCAATTAGCCTATTCCCAGGTGAACATTCTCTGCAGATATGTCACTGGAGAGATCCCTTTCACATCTTTGCCTATTTGAAGATGGCAATAAACCAGTTCTCATAGCCTACTCATCTCAGACTGATCTCTGGAGCTGTGTTGTGACAACACCTTCCTATAGCACTCTAGGAGCTCTGAAATACTCACGGCAGAAAGCTACAGGGGAAAGGATGCATTCTGCTGTGGTGCTTTTCTTGGGAGGAGAGGTGTAGCCACAGGAGCAGTTCCTAAGCAAAGACACTGATTAATAATGGTCCTTTAATGGGACCTGCTTGTAAGTGAAATAGGGTGGCTGAAGCACCACAGCACTCTGCCAGTACTTGTCTGAGAAACATCCAGGTCTAATGTCCCACAAACACCAACAAAATGACACCAACTTCAGCTCCAGGCAGTCTCTGGCTGAGGCTGGTGAAGCCTCAGTTGAGCACAGCCAGTTTAACCTAGCAAGCCTCTCTTTTCACCTTAGTATATTAAAAGCGTCACATAGTAAGTAGAAACACCAAAAAAATTTTTAAAAATCAACACATTTTCTTTTTCCCCTCTTGGCTGTTTCTCCCAAAACCATCATATAGGCAATTGTTATATCACTACCCACCTACTCCTGGAGAAGTATGCAACCATGTTTTTTAAATGGTTGGTGTAAAATGAGCACAATCTGACAGGACAGCCCCCACGCAGAGCACTACATACAGGTAGCTCTTGGTTTCCCCTATTTGCTGTTAAGTTCCACCAGAGAGCAGCCAGAAGACCCTGGCCATTCTCGGTGACCATGGATAAGCTGCTTTCCTGTGCCCCAAGCCCCGATTCCCTCCTGCCAGCCCGTGCTGCAGTGGCACCAGTGGACAGCTGAGGCTGGGGGACAGGGTCTGAGTGCCACGCTGGTGACCAGGGTGCCACCCTCCCTCCCCTCCCCGGCGGGTGTCCCGTGCCAGCCGCCTGCGCTCCTGGTGTTTGTCACCACGGGCCAGACCGCAGGGCGCTCCCAGGGCTTTACAACCAGTGAAAATCGGCACCAGCTTCGCAATTCTGGCACAACATGTCTTCGCTTTGAAGTCTGGTTACTGGTTTTTACAGTTCTATTCTTAAAATGTATTAAAGATGTTTAAAAGTGGCAGGGACTTCCAATAAAAGCCATGTTGTCCAGAATCAGGATGCTGGTCCCAATTTAAACCGGCTGTTAAACAATAGTATATCCAAATAAAAGTTGTCTGATTTACAAAATACCTCAGACTGATTGAACATTTATTATCCAATTTTTCTCTTTTCACATCTTCAGAGGTCATTCTCTCTATTTTTTTTCCTTTACATCTGCAATCCTTTCACAACTACTGTATGGAAAATGAATCCACTTACCATATTTTAAAAATAACTGTTAATGGTGTATAATAAAGTATAATAAAGCACAGAAGCTAATAAAGATTTACATTTCTCTTGGCTCTATGACTGGTTTAAAGAGCTTATATCATTGTCAGAGCTCCATCTTCTGAAACACACCCAGGAAATACTGCTTCTGTTTTTATCATTGGGCATTTCTATTTCCCAATTTAACCTATATTTAAAATTTTATTTCTGCAACACATGTAAATTTCTGTTTGGAGACATGAAAGAAGATAAACAGGACAATGCTTGAGGGAGAACATCACTCCAAGGAGGAGCCTGAATTAGCCACAGCAATCTAATACCTTGAGTCTTCCTGGAGTTCCTAGTGACTGACCCCTTGTTTCTGGGGTGATCCTGGGTGAATCATTTCACATGTGTCTCATCTGTTAAAGCTGAGCTCCTCAGAACAGGGGTTTTGTTTGGCTTTGTGTAGGGTAACTCTGTAACATAGGAACCTATAGTGCTAGTATTACAAAGTAGTACAAACCAAGCATGAGTAAAAAAAGTCTAACAATATTTAATGTACAAAGGGAGGGAGTTTGATGACCCAGGAGAAGTCTGCCTCTGCATAAAACTTCTGTGCAGATTTTCATCACTGAACTTTGCATTTCAGTGCTCAGTGTTCATATCTTTTAGCTATGTTCTAGAAACACACAACTAAGACAGGCTTCCTGTCCTATCAAATCCCCCAGTCACATAATTCCACTATAAAGCTTCACACTAATATCCAAAAATCTGTGGTATTTTCTAATATCTTTGGCAGACACATGTAGTAAAAACTTAGTACAAGACTGATATGTAAGAAATACACTTGAAATTTCTCTCCTGTCAATACCTTTCCTATAAATAGGAAAATCCCTATTTCCCATTCCACAGACTGGAAAACTGGGGCAAAGGACAAATAAAGTAACCTGCTCAAGGTGATGCTGACTTGCACTTGTACATCGTCTGCAATAGATGACACCCCTTGTCAGATAAATTGCACAGTAATAGCTAAGTAGTTAGGCCTTCGAGATTCATGGTTAGCAAGTATTCCTAAAATTCTGATTAAACATTTTGTTTCCTAGTGGTTTTAAATTGGATGTGTCATTTTGTAAATGACAGATGGCTACAACAGAGTTAGTGATCAGGTTTTTAGTTTAGAACAGCAAATACAGGAATACATTGGCACCGAGTTTCAGGTAATTCTTTCTACTGAACTCCTGCCAAAAGTTATGTATTTGTGTTATGCTTCTAGAAACAAAGACCTGTAAGCAGGTTTGTTTGCCCTAAGAAAAATCTAGTGTGCTGAAAAAGTCACGTTAAATAGTTGTTGAAATAAAACACTAAGCAGCAAGGAAATAAAATCAGATCCTAGCTAACCAATTAAAAAAAAAGAAAAAATCCAAAAACACATACACAAAAACATCAACACCCTCCCACCCCAAATTAACCGAACAATCACACTGGAAAACACAGCATATATCTATACATATGCAGGCACATATATATAATGGAATAAATGGGGAAGTGTGCTGTATATTTTACAGGATTATTAACTACATTTAATATATTAATATAATTTTCACTTCCCGTTGACTGTTTTTGACAACAGTGAGGTTTGACCTTCACATAGAATACTTTCACTCACACATTTAGTTCTACTCACTGGTCTCAGCAGCTCAAAAAATTGTAACCGTCACATAAATGCTCAAGAAATCCAAAACACATGGAGGAATGAAAACAATTATTTGTACAGGTCAGAGCAGAACTTTTTTAAATTTCATGGCAGCATAAAGGACTTCAGCAAAGAGGTCACAATGTTGTCAGTGCACAGTGACATCAAAAAAACTCCTCCAGAATTGACAGATCTCATTAATCCAGCCTGTGAGACACATCCATCTGTGAGGTCCACAGCACCCTGGGCTGGGCAGGACTGGCCACACTCACATCTATCCTGCCTTGGATTCTTGGCCAAAAGCAGTGCCCACTCCTACAGCCATTTACAGGCACAAGCTCTTCCACACACCTTGAGCAGGGCCTGCAGTCATGTCTCTGTCTTCAAACAGAAGTGCTTCCACCACCAGTATTTCAGCCTCACAAAAAAATCTGTTTAAAGGCAATAATTGAACAATGAGTAGCAATGGATGAAAATTACCCCAAGCCTTGACTATTCACTTAGTGGTAATCAAACCAAGTGCAGGTTGTAGCGCTGTAAACTCTTGAAACTGAAAAAACTGCAGGTTTTTGCCCCTGTAAACTCTTCATTTCTTAGTCAGTGATCATTATTTGGCATTTCTTTTTCCTTGGAGACTAGAATCTGAGTTGTTTTAAACCTGATCTGATAATTTTGCTTGTATATACCTGTTCCCCACAAAATGCAGTCAACAAGCTGAAGAGACGTAAAATTTGGTCTCAGCTTTTAGGCTAGCTTCAGTTCATAGACAGCAGCTACATAAAGTAACCTTATGGAAAGAATGAGCAATTTCCTGAAAGTATCTGGAAGAAAAGATGGAGAGGAAAAATACTTAAAACTAAAACAAACAAAAAACAAAACCAAAAAAAAAAAAACCAAAAAAAATCTAATTGCAGATTCCTTTGATATTGGGAAAACAATTATATAGGTTTTTGAAGAATTACTAGATGGCACAGAGTGGCTTAAACTGTTGATTGGTGTTGTTTCTACTTGAAAAGCCAACTAATACATGTGGTTTCTAGCACCCACTAAGTGTGGGTACCAGATGAGGGGTCTGAAGGATAGTACTAGGGAGAGAGGGAATGGAGAGGCAACTGCCTACAGAATTAAGCTTCTGGGTAAAACAAAAAATTTAAAATTTAAAATTCACTTCATCATTTGATTATATATTGTATTTTATGAAAACCAAGAAAAATAAAGCAGAGGAAAATTTTAAGAGCTTTGCTGAAAAAGGAACATCTCGGGAACATTAAAGGGAATATTAAAAAGTGCTAGTCCATAGCAGATTCAGATCCTGCTATAACCAAGGGTCACATTTGTAACACCTGGGGCCTCACAATACCAGTCAGCTGCTTAACCACTACACAGTGCTATACCTTTATATATTTACATATTAGTCCTTTTTTGTTGAGCACATCTATGTATGAATTTACAGTACAGTATCATGCCCAGATTTCTCCTTTACTTAATATTTGGACTAGGATACAACTATTTAAATTATTAATGTAGTTTTTCAATATTGAGAACTTTCTTAATTCAATCTGCAAGATGATGAGTGTGTCACTGTTTTTATCTTTTACTGGGTGGGCAGTAATTACCCTTCTGTTAGCTTTTTCCTTAGACACTAGAGCAAAAGTAATAAAGGCACGAGTAGATTATCATCCACTGGAAAAAAAAAATTAAGTTTCTGATATAGAGTGTGTTTACAGCTGTTGCAAGTTTGCTTTGAGAATCTGCTGCAGTAAACTGGCTTCTGGAGCAAAATATCCACATGCAATCTTCCTGGCCTGTATGGGCAATCATAGCACTTCATTGTCCACTGCTATCATTACAATATTGTTATCATCTGAGCTTGAGTCTGACACTTTCTCTAAGACCTTTCAAATAACCCCTTTACTAGGCTTCAGTACCAAACCATTCAGGGCAAATCTCTGCTTTGTGCTTGTCAGCCTTAATAGACTGGATGTCACTTTTGCCTGTAAGAAGTGCCCGCTCTTCAGCTGTCAGTCAGTCCTTGCAGTGTCAGCCGAGAGCGTGGCTGGAGCTGCTGGATTAGAGGGTAGTTACCACAGCTGTCAGATTACTGACAACCTGACACCCACATCCCCAACTTCCTTTGACTGTATTTGGTTTCCATCTCGCTCCTTGGACCTTTCTTAAGGTGGATCCCTATGCTCAAGTTAAACAACGTTGCAGCCAGCTAGGAAAGTTTTGTTCTTGTCTCCAACTCTGCTTTCAGCCTGGTTTGTCTATTGCAGACAACACTGTCAGTTTTACAGAAAAAATTGCGAATTTATAAGGGGAGAAAATAAATTTTCACTGGTCTCTAAGTTAGCAGCATTATTTGTTTTGAATCATGCCTCTGTGTTTGGAGGTATTTTGGTTATTGATATCTACCTTTAGTCAAAGGTGTTGGGGAGTTTATACAGTTCTCTCCACATATTTTAAATGTACTCAACACCCTGCTCTTTCAATGCTTCTTTAGTTCTTTTCTCAAAAGGTTACAGACTATGCAATTCTGTGAACAGTTTAAAAATATTTTATGTTTTCTGCATTATACCAACCCTGCCTTGTGTTTCATATTTACAGTTGACACATATGTTTCTCCTACTTTTAGAGGATAAACTAGAATTAAGCAGAAAAAAAAGGCAAAAAAACAAAAACCATACCAAAATGTACAGATCAGAAATAAATTCACACTCTTGGCTGTGTCTTCACTTTTGAGGCATTTAGTTCTCTTGAGCTTATTCCATTGCTCTTACACCTCCAAGGGACAAATCCTACCACTTCATTGTAACCATGGCTCACCAGGGTAAATCATGTATATTCTGCCTGTAGCTGATCTCAGCCAACTAGGCTAACACAAAGACTGGTTTTACCCTCTTTTCTTAGATTTCAAAGAGAAACATCTATCTGTAATACTTCCTCTGAAGGCTTTTGGAGAACTGAAGGGAAGAGCACTTGACTAGGAGCCCATCCTGTGATGAAAGCACAGACGGAAAGCTTGACAAAATTTGTACTCAGATGTTCCTTGCCTATATATAAAATCTAAACTTCTCTGTAGAAAGGGTCAAACTCTCCAAAAATATTTTTATTTATTTGTTTCAAGATAATTGCAATGGGCCATTTAAGCCCAGCCATTATGTTTTTATATCCTTGAATACAAATTTCATGAAAACAGTTCCATGCAATGGAGAAAATGTGGTGATGCATCATTAACACTAAATACTGTGGGGTAACCTATATCTTAGCATACATAAAATGGAAAGTATCCAGACTATGTATAAACACTGTTCTTCCCATTTCCATTCTTCCTGATTGTACATTCATTCTTTGGGTTCTTGCAGTTTCAATACACTTGGGTGCATTGCCCCAAAAAACTAATGAGATATCTTCAGTAGCTGCTGAATAAGCACAAACCAAACAGCTTTTTCAAGAAAGATCAGAGAACTGGAACACAACATGAATTATTTTGCCCAGATGAAACCTGACTGATCCATTGTCTCAATTTTTAATTTGCAAGTCTTCTGTAAGATTGCAAACACAAATTGCTTCTTTTTTGTAAAATCTAAAACATAAGATGGCTTATACCTAATGAGCATTACAGAGATACTATTAGCTCCTCCATAAACAAGGCCACTTCAACTTTACAATTAAATTTGAATTTTTGTTTAGATAGAAACTACATTATGATGCATGAACTTTGCCACCTTTTCACATTTCTTTTCTGTGTTTTTTTTCTTATTACATTTCATCCTCGTGTAGCTATTGCCTTGCAAGGCAGATAGATGAGATTATGGATACTCCACACCTCATCTAAACTCGCCATACAGAAAGGCAGGCAGCAATGGTTTTCACTCTGGAACCAGGAGGTGAATCATCCAGATTCTCCCTGGAGAGAGAGAATGGCAGCAATGGTTTTCACTCTGGAACCAGGCAGGTACCGTGGCAACTACGAGGATACAGGAAATTTTCTGTGTGGAACGTAATGGCAGTCTGCTTGTGAGGAGGGCAGCTAAGGGAAGCTGATAGGGTCAGAAGTTCAATAGCTTACTAAGATGCTTTCATTAACAGACTGCTTTCCAGTTTGTTATCACTATCTATAGTAAAAACAAATAAGCAACCAAACATGGACTCTTGCTGTGTTTGTCATATCTTTTTCCAATTCATATGAACTGCCACCTCAAAACACCTGATAGGCTTTAATTTTCAAATCTTGCCATTGTTCAGCTGCCTTTATACTTCTTCCCAAGTTACAGACACTTTACTCAATTCTATGAGGGGGGCTTTGCCATACTGCAAACAGACAGAGTACCTAGGAAAAACTTCAGGATTTGGTCCTTTCTTCTTATTGTAAAAGATAGAGTACTGGCATTTCCCAGCCACATTTCTGGCATATGACGTTTTCTTGTGAAATCGTTTAAGGGGAAAGACAGAAAATACCTCCAAATTAGTGACAAGGGTTCACGAACATGCATAGGGTGTTGTTTTTCTTTTGCCCATGTCTATCCCAAATGAGCCAACTGTATTTAAATATATTTTAAATATTGCTTTTAAAACTAGAGGCTATCTCAATACACTGCACTGTAGTATATTTTTAAGTGAAAAGAAGATAATAAAAATGCATTATTAATCCATTTCAGCTGAACAACTGTCAGAAATGTCATACCTAAATCTATTTGTAGAAATTAACGTATAATATTACCCAGTAGATACTAAGGCATAATTCACAGTTGTGGATAAATCCCTGTTTGAACAGATGGGCTGAAATGTTGGGACATCAAGCTGAATAATTTGGGTATCTCCCAAGTAACCTCCATAACCATGGGCGTGTTGTTATTTTTCTTTCTCACTGCCAGGTACAGTTAGAGAGCAAAATCCAACAGTGCTGTTCCATCCTCCATGCTGGCACCTGGACAATATTCACAGGATTAACTAAAGGAAAGAGCACTACAAATGACAGCCACACCTTCAATCTTCACCCTCCAGATGTGAGGCGAGGAAGTATCACATCTCCTGTATGACAGGGACTCAAACTCAACGGGAGGCTTGTCCCTTCTCTGCTCGGGAACTTCCAGGGAATTTGTGGCAGGATGAGGGGCTGCAGGTCTCACGATGCAGCTGGTGGAAAGGGTGTCATGCCAGCGTGTCACAGAGTGACTGGAGCCACAGGTCACCTGGAGGCTGATGAGTGAGCGCCCCACGGAGCAGTTCACCAGCAGGGCTGCCTCCATAGGCATCCATGGAGTGCACAGTGGGAAGGGAGCTGACCTCCTCCATCTCTGTGGAGGTGCAGTGCCAGGCTTGGGCACACACACAGAGACAGGAAGGCTCTCAACTCATCTCCAGAAGTTCTCTTAACCTCTACCACTTCCTGATCATTATCTTCCTGGAGGAGGGGAAAGCTCTGAGGAGACACCTCAATACTGCAGTGATTGGGATTGCTGCTGCCACAGACAGGATGCCAAAATCACACCTTGGCTTCCCAAAGAGCTCAAGGAGAAGCCTAAGAGGAAGCAATTCAGTCCTTGGAGGAGTGAGCACTTCAGAAAAATCAGATCTTTCTTTGGTGACAGCAAGAACCAGGATTATATTCTAGGGCTAAAAAAAAATTCTTTTGTTAAGAATCATCTACTGTGCTCAGGAGTCAATGTTAAGCTTTAGTATCCTGACTTACAGCTCTTTAGCAATGCCCAGTGTATATTTCATTTGCAGAACTGCACTGGTGAGTATAACATTAACAGATTGCTTCCTAAATTTCTTTCTCTCTTTTTTAATAAAGGTTTGCGAGTTACAGAAGTGCAAAAATGCTTTAAACCTCTTAATTTGTTTTGTTTACTTCTGTAGCTTAAAAAACAGCCAATTGTTTTTAATTGGTTTAAAAAAAATTGCTCGAGGCAGAAACCTGGAAAACCAATCTTCTGTCTGGAGTAAATTTTTACAGCTGCCTTTTAAACCTCTGAAAATAGGGTTTATAATGGAAGTGCTGACACAACCTTATCTACAATATATCAGTGTGAACTGTACCGCTATAATAAGCAGTTATTATGTATGTGTGAAAATAATGAGAGCCAGTGTCTGAAGAGAGTTAATGTAAAATGCTAAGCAATTGTGGTTGGTTGCACAGTATAGGTTAATATTCTTTCATATAGCTACACTTTTCCCCCTTTTGTCCTCCAGAACTCCTAATGAAAATTCTGATACCTGACGGTAATGATAAGCAGCCATTCACACATCCTTTGTGTCAAGGCTAGAGCATTAATGCTTTCCTTCATATAACATTTTGCATAGCCTAAAGCATCTATTAAAATCCTTTGTAAAATTCATGAAACAAAAGTGGTGGGTTGAGTCTAGTGGGAGAGCAAGTAAGCTGCTTATTAGCAAAAAGTCAAAAACACAGGGCCAATTACAGATCTGAACAAGAAAGGCTACAGAAAGCATGGGGAGTAATTCTTTCTTCAGCCCAATGGGCTCAAGTGAGAGGCAACCTAGATAAAAATATAGCAAATATTCTAAGCAGTAATTAAACTAAAATGTTTGGAGTTTAGAAATAGCTCTATAACAACTGAAGGATATGCTCAAGTAAAACAATTGTCTGGTCTCACATAGATGCTAAATTGGAAGGATTTAAGACTGCTCCCTAAAGGAATGACTAAGGGGTAGCCAAGAAGAGCTGAGAGCTCAGGAGATATGTAAAAAAATCTGTTTGGTATTTCAAATACTATAAATTAGATAAAAAAATGAGCTTTTCTACTGAACAAGCAACATAAAACTGAATAAACCACAATAAGATTGCCCTTTTTCTGTTATAAACTTTACATTAAGCCTGTCATGTTCGATGACAGCCTAACAGACCTCATTCTTTACCCTTTGGAATTTGAAAGATTGGCAGATGTCGTGATTTCCTTAACACAAAAGACCTTGCAGATAATGTTCACCATACATACTTTTAGTTTGAAAACTTCACATCCTTCCAGAATCATCAGGTAAAATTCCCAAACAGAACCTGAGATTTTTCTCTGGTCAATAATTGTTTTTGACCCTGAGGAAAATATTTTATTGACAAAGGAAAAACGTGACATGGGCAGCAATTTTTATGATTTGCTTTACTAGTCCAAACATGCCCTTACATTCATAATAATGAGCTGCTTTGCACAAAACAGCTCTTTATTATGAACAGAGGGGTATAATATTGTTAAGTAAGCTGAGTCAAAGCAGAGCTAGTTGGGGCTAGCTCTGAACTGAAAGCAGTTTTCCCTTTAAAACATCCCTCCTACCCTTTAAAATCTTTTGAAAAACCACACACAGTTATTTTTTTAAAAATTGGAATGTGGTAAGAATCACAACTAGCATTTTCTAACACTTGGTTAGTAAAGTTTGTGTGTTGTTATTCATTTACTTTTCAATGTAAGAATTGTTCCAAGATGTTCTGTAAGTCAGGGTCATTATGCAACTTCTTAGGGGGTCGTGCTTTATTCCTGCGAATCTGGGAGAGAATTTAACACCTATTTAAAACAAGGAAATCCTGGCCCTGCACTTTTGCAGCCAAGCAGTATCAAAATGCAGTGGAGCTGCTGTGCCATATGGTGGTAGGGAAGGAGGGAGGCAGAAGAAAAGCTGCAGAAGCTTCTGCAACCTGCCCTATGCAGCCAAACCCTGCGCTCGCCCTCCTGAGGAGTCTGGGGGAGGCCAAGGCGAGGGCAATGGGAAGTCGTGGGCTCCCCTTGCTCTGGGGTCTGGAGCACCTCTGCATGCAGAAGAGCTGCCCTGCCACCCTCTCCTGGAGGGCAGGCCTGTGAGGAGGATGGCCAGCAAGTGCCCTGGATTTCAGGCAGGGTCATGATTTCACCCCTCCTGGGGTTCGTTAAGCCACACCTTAAAGATGTGTTCTTAAGCAGAGAGCAAAATGTACGAATGTAGCATAATCAATTAAAGAAATTGTAATTGTCTTTCTTAGTCAATAGCTATAATAAAATAATCCATTTCTATTTCTAATACATTTTACTAGAGAGATTTGGGGCCTTCAGGTTTTCAAAAAGTGAAGGTTTTTTTTTTTTTTAAATTGTATCCCAAGTAGTCATATAGCAGTTTAGCTACTACCTCAAACATAGAACAGTCTAACTAAAAAAAAAAAAATTGTTCAAGAAGCATATAGCATGGATGACCTAATTGCATTAGAATAAGGAAATCAATTGAGCCAACCAGCCTTTCACTCCAGCTAGCCATTCACGTACATTAAAGTCACTATGTTGATTGGAGTAGCATAGATATGACTAAAGTGTACCAGACTTTCTATCTAAATGAAATACCCACACAAACCAAATTTACAAAATCATTCCAAATATAGTATCAAGAAAGTCTTGTGGTTTGTGTTTGCAAAAATGAGATTTCTTAAAATAAGATTTTAAAAAAAGATACGTAACGCTGAACAGACAAAAGATTTCAAAGCTCTATCTCCCTGTAGTTTCACTAACATGTTAACCTACTTACAGCAATTAGTGCTTCATTAGTAAGGCTAACTAACTGTTGCTATGCCCTGTAATGATTTGCCAGGTTTTCTATATACAAGTGCATAATCAATGTTTTCCAATTACTGCTATAGTGCAACCACTATTTCAAATAAACTAGATAATAATACAAACCCATTACTGAATCTGAAATAGCAGAGGCATTTAATTGCAAGGCAGTTCTTCTCAGCTTTTAAAATTTTTCACACTAATGAAGTGTCATACAAAAAAGTTGTATTGATTTTTCCACCACATGGCTTCAACCACAAATATGTAATTATCCCTTTTATATCTAGCAAGGGGATTAAAATAATCTATAGTATATAGCCTTTACTTATCCCTGATGGGTCTAGTAGTACTTTTACCCTTTTCAAAATATGCAGCTTTTTGATGAATGAACTTTCAGTAAAATGTTGCTTTATTTGCTTCATATCTCTACTTTTTTGAAGCCGTCTAGTGTGCAAGGATCAGAATTTTAAGTTCCACCAGCAGCAGAGGAAAAGGCAGCTACAAAACAAGGACAAGTCTCTACTGCAGATCAGGGCCACATCACCTAATTCTGGTCCTCTTCCCCATCTCAGCAGTCCACATCCATTCAATTAAGTGCCCAGAGTCAGCAACTTGCTTTCAAATTCTTCATGGAGCACCTGTGTAGCACTGCTGGCAGAGGGTTTCATCCCTGCTGCACAGCCTGGGCAGGGCAGCTGATCCATCAGTTTCCCTGGAGCTCCCAGGACCTCCACGAGCAGAGCACCCCCTGTGCCAGGAGGGCTTGGTGGCCATGCCTCCAACAGGGACATTGGCACTGCAGCCAACACCTACAGCACTTGGGGTGTCTTATTTTCTCAGCAAACTATACATGCAAACTATATCAAAGGAACTACTAGGTGAGATTAAGACACATGATAAAAAATTACCTTGTTTTCATGGATGTTGTAGAGATTATTTTATTCCTCAAATGCCTGGAAGGAATTCTAGCTTGATTTTACTATACTTTCTATTAAAGAAAATCTATGAAATGCTGTAACACAGAAGGAAGCTAAAACCCCATGCAGAAAAGTTTTCATTTTTAAACTCAAATGAACACAGTTTTTACATGAAAAGGGGCCACATTCCTCATATTATTAGAGCCAAAGCAGCATCTCCCAGTAATAGTTTCACTAATATGTTAATCTCTTGGCAGCTGACAGTTCTTCCAAATATACTGAAATTCACCAAAATTAGCTAGTCTTCTGTCTTGTGGAATATATACTTTAATGAGAAGTTTTTGCAAATCAGATACAACTGAGAATCATATACCCTTAAAACTATTTAGATAGTCTAAAAATCTTATAAATATAAGTTAAAATTCTTGGATAAAATATAAAACCACAGTACAGCCACTGAATGAGAAATATTTTTGTAGAGGTAGGTATCTTTTTTTCCCTAGACTTTTTTTTACAAGTTATTTTTTGGAGGCCAAATATTGACCATCTAACTAACCAGACAGAGAAACCTATCTAGACTTGTTATTAAATCTAATTAACAATAAATACATTTACTAGACCACTTTAAAAATTTCTAAGAAGAGTTAAAACTTTCAAAAACATTTTAAATATTACAAAGTATTTAATCTACAAAAGAGCAGTGCAAAGTTGAAATATTACACTGCTCATTTCTTTCTCATATGGATGCATACTATTCCTGGCAGTAAATACATGTGTCACAATAATTTTCTTCAGTAGTAAAATGGACTAGAAAATTCCATTTAAAAATTATTATTTTTAACAATAATAATAATAATAATTTTATAATTCAGTGAAACACAAAATTATGTCTCATGCATATTTAGTGAAGAATAAAGCTGTTCTGTGATTTTTAACACTGCAAATCTCTCAGTGCTGCATTTTGTACTTTTACAAATAGATCAGTGGCATGTTTCCCTTTTCAAAGATTTCAAAATATTATAAAATACTTCTACAGTCATCATAAAGTTTACAGAAAGACAATTCAGCATTCTTTTAATTTTTTTCTTCCTCAGCACACAGTGATAAATAAAAATTAATATATTATTCTTCTTTTATTAAAATGCCTTATATATCAGTTACAAATATATCAGAGGAGAATGACTAAAATTGTATGCAAAAGTCAAAAAAAAATATCCTCAGAAGAATTTAAGAAAAATATACACACTCCTAGTGGAAGTGTGTTTCCAGGATAATAAAAGGCCATTACCTTGACCGTTGACATGAAGCCATCAGAGTCATATTTATTGATGAAACTTTCAGCTCCCAATCTGCTGCACTGAATGAGCATCATACAGCTGTCAGCAAAGGCAGAGCACAGAAACAGTGATAGCTTGTGACATTTTCCTTTCATAATTTATGAAAACAAAATACCTTAGAGTTTGCAGAACACCAGAAGAAAAATTTTAGAATAGCCCCTTTAAGGAAAAAGCCCATGAGATAAAGATCTTAATTTTTTTATCTCTACTACCAGATAAATGTACCTGTTAGATTGATATAACCATGTGGAATTAATTGATAATGCCTTAGTAATGTACTCAATGAAAAACAGAAATGCTGCCACACTGCAAATAAAGAAAGTGAAAAAGACCTAGAATTAGAACTTTAAAGTAATGGTACTGTGAGAATGCTTTGGGGTTCTTTACAGGGAAATAAACTTGAAAACCTTTATAAAATAAATTGCATTAATAAATTGCTATAATAATTAGCATCATTTCAGAGGAAATAAGACATAATTAGATGACAATTAAAGTATTTTAAACTCAAGGTGAACATTTTTTAATATTTAAAAATGTCATTTGCACATATTACAAACAAGCAAAGGGAAAAATATGTCATGATGTGTTGTGTATCTTCCACTTTTTGTGTTGGTTAGATAAGCTATAAAAATGAATGTGCTTGAAGCTTCTCAGGTACCAGTACTTTTGCTCACAACTCACATAAAAAATGTTTGGATGCCAACCCCCACTATGCAGTATCCGTTTCAGGATGGATGCTGTCAGCGCCAGAAAAACTCAGGAATCTTACAGCAGTCCTGCCAACAGCCCAGTTCAGGATACTCGGCATAGGCCTCCCACTCTGCCCAGGAAATTTCCCTTTACAGGTTGAGGAAGCATTAAAACCCACACAGTATGCAAACAGAAAACATCCTCCCCATGTTTTTCTCCACATGCTTTTCACACACCAGCTGCCACCAGGGAGGAGACTCTGCTCACAGTGGGATGCAGTTTCTCCCATAACAACCCAGATTAGAATAATGCATATTTTATATACACATCCATATTTCTGATTAGCTGAGACTTTCCACCTTTGAAGCTCCCAAGGGAGAGCTGTGTGCAGCTACTACTGCTTGGCAAAGCTTTGGCAGCAGTTTTGGGGAAAGAGGGGGATATCACAGAAGTGTTTATTCTCCAATTCATTATACCTGCTGCACATTTTAAAACTATTCACTAGACCAAGCAGGTGGGTTAAAAACATACTTACAGAAGCCTGGGAGTGGTAAGGTTTTGTTGTGACTTCTCTCAAAAGGCAGATTGTGAACACACTCAGGCCAGCATCAGCCCTGGAAAGCAGCATCTCTCACAGGGAACACTTGACTTTTTCTTCACCCCTCCTGAAGAGCATATGAGGAGCTTAGTGACTGCTGGGGAACAGGTGACAGTAAGCAGCTGTCAGGATTCTTTTTAAGAGGAAATGTGCAGGGTCAGTGCATCAAGCAGGCCACTCAAGTGAGTTTTGGGGCACAATAATGCTAATGGTACCGTTTCCCTGTAGCAAAGTCTAAACTGCATCCTTATACTGCCCTCAGGTAGAGGGAAGTAGCTTTTCCCGTTTTAAAAATTACTTTGAAACATATATCAGGCTAAGGAAGAAAGAATAAAGTACAATAAATTGTTTTAAACTGAAGGGGGAAAAGAAAAACTTAGACTTTTCAACAGTGGATGCTTCTTCCTTTTCTGTTTTCCAGGGAACAAACCTGACTGTCTTCCCCATTTCTTTCCCTGCAGTCCTGCAATAGGGCGAACTCTTTATGTCATTTGCATAGCTCTCCTCTTGGATACAGCCACTCAGCACTAACCTGGTAAATAAAAGATGATATGAAGTTGCTTTCAAACATCACACTGGTCTCTTCTACAAGGTTAATAGCTACAGCAAGAGCCAGTGGCAGCTGCAGAAACAGGACACTTTTTACAGCTGCAGTCACATGAGAGATCTTGGTAGTTTCTTGGTGCTGTGGAGCAGGGTGATGGATGCCCACCCACTCTGGCACCAGCAGTGCACAAGGGCAACATCTGGATGGGCCTGGAAAAGTCTTCATTTAAGTTTAGAAGTGAAAACACGAGAGCAGAAGAGGCAGGCAGGCAGTGCTGCCAGGCTTGGCTTGAGGAGGAACAGAGTATTTGTATCAGTTAAGGATTTGACCTCGAGCCTTCCGGCCATGAGCAGCAAGTTCAGCACCCGTACCACCGCTTGAAGGGAAGATTACCAAAGTCATTAAACAAATGATTAGTTTCCCAGTAGGTCAAAAATAGTGAATCAATCCACTTTTGTAAAGCATTACAGCCAGAATGTGTGAAAGCTCTATAAACCAATACACTATGGATTTCTGGACAAAACCTCTTCTCTACCTGCTTATAATCTTTTTTGGATTTGCTTCCTTTTGCTCAAAAGAGTCTTTAAAACTGGATATCTTCTCTTTAGTATTTTATCATAACCTCTAAAGAAACAGTCAGATTTTCAGCCAAAATTCTAGAAAAGATCAGTTCAAAATAGCTTGAAAAACAGGAGGAGCTGTTGAGGAAGCTGTAAAAGTACTGTAGATTTAGTATTTACAACCACCTGTCTTGTGCTTTGAAAAACAAGTGTTTTTAAAAACAGGATTAATTTTGATGAGGACTTAAAAAAACCACAACTCTGCACTTGTGCATTGAACACAACTGAGCCTCCTATGAAATATACCTGTCTATACCTGTTTTCTTTAGAAGAATTAAAAAGCATGCTTTCATTGTCTAAGTGACAGCACAAACTATCGTGTTTTTCAAATAAATCACAGGAGAAAGACTTAGCAAATAGTACATGCATGTCTGTATATTTTAAGGCTTACTTAGCTATATGACCACAAATAGCCAGCTTGAACACAGCAACCCATCATTTTACAGATGACAAAAAGTTTAAGGTCTCTTTGACCCCAAAGTAAGAAACTGATCACCTGCAAGTTCTGAATTAGATATTAAAATAAGTAAGCTTAAGCCTAACATAACCGCAAATTCAAATGCTGAAATTCTTTAACTTCTTCATTGGTAAATTCTTAATTAGGTCAAATTCTGAGAGGAAACAAAGATCTGGCAGCTGCAGTGGTTTGCCCAGCATTTGTGCTCAGCTCCCCTTTGGATGCAGCTCCTCGGGAGCTCTGCCAGAACAGCCACTCAGAGAGGTGTTAACACCTAGAAATTATAGAGGCATTTCTAACTAACCCTGCAAACCATACTTGTTTCGTTCACATGGATATGTGTGGCTTGGGTAAATAATAATTTATGCCAGACTTTTTTCCTCTTGTGACTTTAGTTTTGATATCACATCATGATTCAAAGCCCGGTGCACCATAAATTTTCTCCAAATGTGTAGTAATTCCTTGGCGCAGTCTAAAGTTATGATTCATTTATACTGGAGTGACAGCATAATACCTAGGTGTCAAAATCCATTAAAACTGTTCAATGTCTTCTGTTTATTTTTAGAACCAATTGAGACTTAACTGATGGTGAAAAATATACAGTCAAGTGTGTTTACTTCACCTTTACAAAGAATCCGTTATAGTCCCAATTAATTTGTTATTCCTGTCACAACAGGTACTGGATACTTCAAAACTGTCATTACCGTTTCTCTCTGTTTCTTTTGCCTATTTTTTTTTTTTTTGATATGAAGGCTTCTGTTTATTTTTAACCCATTAGTAGGTAACGGTTTCTATTTTTTTTTTTTTGTGCAAAATAGGAACTTCACATCGCTTTCCATTCTAATTAAAATAAATGTGATGAATAAATATGCTTCCCAATCAGCTTACATTTATTGTGCTCAAAATTCTTTGTGTCACAGTCAGGTGTCCTAGTGCTGAGTTTAGTGACCACTCACAGAATGACACAATTTGTGTATCAGTATGATTGGTTAGATAGAACTTAAAAATATGCAGTGTGCCAGTGTTACAAACACCAAAACAGTTCTTAGTAGAATTCAGAGCATCTTTTGCCATGCTAAGTGTTACCAGTTCATTCTTGCTTATAGAAAATTCAGAACATACTTTCATAGGGGGGTCGGGAAGGGCAGCGAGAGAACCCCCCAAAACCTCCATGAGATGGGTTCTAAATAGAGCCCAGAGCCCAGAGCCAGGCCCCAAAGGTAAAGTCATCAGGATAATTCTCTGCAAATAGCTGTAAACATAACTCCAAAGAAGAGTGGTTGTGTTAGACAAAGTGCAAATGATGTTCAAATTGTTTTTACAATATTGGAACCAAGTCATACAATGTTCAGGGAAACAGCCATGTCATGAAACAAGTATGTTAGGCGTCAAATGAAGAACTGAGTGTACCTGCACATGCTGGTCCTGGTGCTATTCTGCACTGGGTGCTGCCCCCATCCTGCCTGGGCCCACGGCCTCCTCTTTCCCTTCTCCCTCCCGTGCCTGGGGATTTCGGCACATCGCTGGCACTCATCACATCCCTGCCCACCCAGGGAGCAAAACAAGCAGTTCCTGGTCACTGCCCTTGGCTCCAGCAGGAATTGTGACCCAACACTCGCAGGGACAAGGCAGAAAAAGCACCACACAACTCAGGACTTGTGGCTAAGGGTACCAGCCCAAAAACGAGCCAAAGCCAGGGCATCACCTCCTCATGGGTTAAGAGCTGAATAGGAAGGAGCTCTGGAGTCCACATAGTAGTTCATACTTCTAAAGCACTCAAGATCCTCTGCTTTGTGGCTTTTACTTCTGGAAAAACAAAATACAAGATTCTAATTGAGTATAGGACTTAACATTACTTAAATGCATCACTGGTGACCCTGCTGCTGCCCCAGCAGCATGGATTGTCATTCATTTCCAAGTCATGCTAGCTCACTGAAGCAAAATGCAACGTCACTTTTTTTATTAATCTGCTATAAGGATTTTATTGCAATTTGGATGATTATACTCTGCAGTCATAACTATGTAAAATTAAGCATATATAGCTTAAGTGACTCAGAGGAATTAGAAATTAAATAGGCCTATTGGAGTAAGTCTATCCTCCTATCATTATATTATGCTAAGTCTATCCTCCTATCATTATATTATGCTATCTACAGTATATTTTCTGGTCTTTTGACTTATTCAGTTTTTAAAATCTCAGAAATGGGGCTTTCAGGACATTTTCTTTTTACAATTGCTGCCTAATCTAATAGACCTTACACTGAGTTAAATTTTTTTAATACTTAGTTTCGCTACAATTGGGTCTCTTTGATTCACCCTAAGGACCGAATCTACTTCCTGCATCCTTAATCATTACACCCTTTCACTTCTTTTACCATTTGCAAATGCACACTCTGCCCTTTCCCATGTTGGTGCTTTAGCTGTTAGAACTCAATTTAGAGCTCTTTAGTAAGGCCATCATGTCTAAAACCTGCAGCTGTTGCTGCTGGACACCAGAGTCCCAGCACAGTGAGAAAGACTGAGCACAAAGCCATGTCTCATCTTTACCTTGGACCATTTGCAGATTTCCATACTGACCTCATGCTATTGCTTCCTGCCACAGTTATAACCAAGAAAAAAAAAGCATTTTAGTAAGAAAATAAGTGGGGACTCCTTTACAAAATCACACTCTTTGCAGGATGGGGGTTCTCTTATGACAGTGAATTAAATTTTTGTGACATTTCAGACTAACTACACACAAGTAAGGGGCAGCACTGCAGTGGGAGGAACAAGCAATGAAAAACCACAATGGGCTGCTGAATTTTCAGTTTCCTCCATAATATTTCCTGTAAATTACTTGTTTCTTGGTCCAAACTAATTTTTCTGACTCTCCTACCTGTAAAAATATATCAGCTTATGCTACCGGTTTACAAAATTAGGACTCATTCCTCTGAGGCTGCCCAGGATGACCTAACACACTGTCTTACCTCTCTTAGCCTGCACTGCCTTCATACAAGAAAATGGAACAAGCAGGAAACAAAAATCCCTCACTGCATCTAGCTGCTCCTTGTGGAAGTGAAAAGCAGTAGTTTGGAGCTGCTTGCATATACAAAAGTGGTTGTTTTTGGGGTTTTTTTTTGCAAAATCTGTTCACAGCTTCATGCAGCACAGCAAAACCAACCAGCCAACCACTAAAGGTTCCAGCACAACCACTATCACAGTGACTCACACTCTAGGGACTCATGCCAGAAACTCACAACTTTTAAGTCTAGTCATGACCAGGAATAATGCGGCTTACACTCAGTTAAAACCAGCAAGCCTTGTTTGGGTAGTTTCTGTTCTCATCAGCTAACTCTGCCTTCCAACACTTATCCTTCCCTAAATCTATATTTATATAAATGCAGGTCTTCTGTAATAAAATGTAATGGTCTAGTGAGAATCTCATCTCCATGCATTAGGGTTGAGGGGTAAAAAAAGGACAAGGAAAGATTTTGGGGAGCATTGTGTTAAGTATCACAAAGCAATCAAAGACCTATGGCTAGATAAATACTAACATCATACAAATACTATTTTAAAAATGTCAGCACTGAATTTGTCTTTAGAAAGAGTGCTGTGGATTGCACAGCAACTCATCCAGTTATTGGACTGGTTTAGGAAACAGGCAAATGGAGCAAAACTCTTCCTTTCTACACAGCAGTTTTCAAACATGTGAAACACTCACAATGAAAGAGCATTAGGGTTCAAGTGGACACTTCACTGTACAGCTGAATTTTTAACTATAAAGCATCAGTTTGCAGGATTGGAATTTCAAAGGCAGAACACACATTTTTCTCAAGAGTGATGTTTGTCCACAAGCTAAGGGTGATTTTGACCACAAAGGGTGTTGGACTTACCCTACCAGCTTTCAGATCCTCCTCAGTATAGACTTTATGACAGCTGCTCACGCAAGGCTGGTTAATGTATCTTAAATCACAATGCACAGGTGTTCTTGTATCGATTTTCTGGAGTGTTTTACACCTGTAAGAAGTGATTCCATAGTTATGAATATCTGGATCCATCAACATGATCATCTGACTTTGAATCAGCTGTAGAACAGAGCAATAGTGCCCATTTCAGAGTTCTTGCTAGCCTGTGGTTTTAGTGGTGAACTAGTGCCACACTTTGTGTAGGTGAGCTGTTCTTTGGGTTTTGTTTCAACGTTATAATCAATGTCCATAAGAGAGGGAGGAGATGTGGAAAACCTATGGAATCAAAGGCTAACACACTAGATAAATCCAGAAATAATTATTTGGTTACTTCAGCTTTTTCTTTTTGAAGAAGAAACCTCATGAAAAGCTCTCTCTGGCATTAAGGTGAGCTTTTCTGCAGTTTGTTTCATTCACAAAGATTTCCCTCTTCTCTAGAAAAGAGAAACAATTTTTGCAAGATGTATTTTAGTACATGGTTTCATCCCACATTATCAGCTTCAAACATAATTTAAAACCTTGTTTTGGAGAATACAGTTCAAATAAAATAAATTCCTGAAGAGATACTTTGTGTTAAGAAATAATCTTGAAGGCCAGCAATTTTCTGGTTTTTAACATACAAGGAAAAGAGGAACCAATGGAAGTATGATAGTAGGAAAATATATGTATTTGTAGCCACTCCTACAATTTTGTAACAAAGAGGAAGTTTTCTTTAACTTTTAATAAGACCTTGCTTTCCTCATTCATTCGTTTTACCCAAATAGTTCCTCCAAACTAACACACTGACTTCTTTAGCTTTCACTATATGAGCTCACAACCAAACTACGAGGTTTTTTGTGTGCACCCTTATGGTCCATCATTATGAAATGTCCCTGGTTGGGCAGGAGAGGTGCTCCATCACAAACAGCCGTTCATCAGCGCTTGCCAAGCCGGCTCGCACCTGACCCCCGCAGCAATAATGCCACATCACGTAGGCCAGCTACCCGGTTTAGCAGCAGAGCAGGGAGCAAGAGCCAGCCTCAAGATTAAGTGCACTGCCTGAGGTTTGCATTCCCAGGAGCTAGGCGGGCTCATGTTGTATTGATTGCAGAAGTTTACCAGTAAGCACCACAAACAACAATAGCCAGGTCGATGATGGGCAGCGCCTGCTCAGCAATCCCTCCGGAACGCCGCGCGCTCCGGCCCAGGCGTCGCGATCATGACGGCTGAGTGAGGGCTGAGCAAGGGTTATGGAGAAGGGAAGAGTGAGAGCCTGCAGCATCAAATGACATTTAAGCAACTTACACGTGGGAGCACAGTGAGAGACAACGATGCAATTATATTTCTCCAAGTTTCCAACTGCACAAAATCCCTGTCATCTCTCAGTGTTTGTGTGTTCAGTCAACTCCACGCTCGTTGCACTAAATAGCTCTTCAGGAACAGAAGAATACACAAATGCGGGTATTAGTGAGTATAAATTATACTCTGTTTGGTAAGATCAAAGCAAAAAGTTTCCAAGCATCTGTCTCTTCTAACAGCCACACAGGATTGGCACCAGGATCAGAGGAAGAAACTATAAAATCTCTGTGCATTTGCTTTGAGGACAGAAAACCTCACAGACTGGTCAAAACCATGGCCAAACTTTTGAAATAAAATATTTGTTCTGATGCTATGATCAAATGGAAGTCTGTATTTAAATCACACTAGGACTTAAATGAGAGGAGCCCTGAGAGTTGGACATGATGATCCTTGTGGGTCCCTTCAAGCTCAGGATATTCTATGGTTATATCAGGATTAACATCCAAATTTATTAGCTATCCTCCCATGTAGAACCAAATACCACAGCCATGCTGAAAATCCAGGTTTATTTTTTTACTTTGTATTAGGTTAAATGTCTACCTAAAAGCTCATACTTAGAAATATGGAGGTTATACTGAAATCTTATTTGATATCAGTATTAATTAAACAATTTAGAATTATGTTGTTGGAATCTAAAGAAATTCCAGAGCCTACCTAGTTCTAAAACATGTGTTTTTACTATCTTGAGAGTTTAATTTGCTCTTAAGGTGCTTTGTCTATATGAAATACAAACATTAAAAATAAATGACAGTAAGATTGAAATGAAATTGTTGCATACAATAATATACTTAAGTTATAGTTTCCAACCTTTCAATTAATGGAGATTCTAAGGCAGGGTTGTACCTTAGGGTTGTTTAACTATAGTATATTTTTCTTCTACCTGAAAATGAAGGCAAAATAATTCTCCACATGCATCTACAAGAAGAAATTAATAAAACCTGAGCAAACATACTCCTTTTTCTACTCTATTTAATAATCTTGGATGGCCAAAAATATGTCAGTACCATGCAAATAAATGTCGTTTATCAGATTGCAGCATAGCACCCATAATGATCTTTAATTGTTCAGAAAAATAATATCAGTGTCACTGCAAATAATTAAATTACTGAAAGAGTCAATGTATTTGATACAAATATTTTTAACTACTATTGTAATGCAAACAAACTCCATTCCACGTTTTGCTTTGGAGACCATATTTTTTTACCATTCTAGCACAGTTGTATTCAAAAATAACTGAATTAGAAGCAAAAATTGTATGGAATTTATATTTTCTTCTGTGAGTATACTGGAGTAGTTCTAAAAGACAAGTTAGGTGGGTGAAATAAAGAGGAAAACACACTTTTATGACTTGATGAAATTTTAAAAACCAAAAGCTTTTTGTTTTTCTTTAAAAAAAGAAGGCATGTACTCCAATAAGAAACAGGCTAAGAACATCCCTGATTGCTCAATCTATTCTGAGATAATTTAAGATTTTGGCTACAAGCTTGCCAATTAATTATGTTATTTGACACTCGGGACCAGATGAAGTCTTGCTGATGTGATTAAACACTTTTTATCTGCTCTGTGGAAACATTTATGCTGAAGTACTTATAATGATTTCAGTTTAAAAATTATTGTTACATAAATTTGATAAGAGGAAAACAAAAATGTGGAAATTACTTCAAGCTTTAGACCACAAAAGAATCCAAGTGCCATACTAGGCAGCCCATCTCATCTATATCCTTGGAATTAATAGGAAAGAAGTCTCACTCCACGATCTTTGTTTCATCTCTATTGGTAAAAGTGCTTAGCAAGCACATTATAACCCACAGCTTTCCATTAGGCCAGCACACAGCACCAGTACTTTATGAATAACACAGATCCTGCAACTATAACAGGGGAATAGCATAACAGCCTGAAAAAAAAACTCACAGAAATGTTTTTTAAAGTGCCACAGGGTACAGGGCTTTCTTCACAAGTAGCCCCTCAGAGCCATGCTGTAGCAGTAGGGGAGGGTTGTTCTTGTATCACCTCTCCACATCCCCAGCATCATCACAGTTTGAGGTGGGAGTGTCTTTCATGAGACAAAACCGTGTGAGTCCATCAGTGCCGCACACCCAAAGCAGTAGGAAAGCACAAGTGTTAATTTCTCATCACTCTTTCTGCTTATAGGTAACAGCTCCTTCCTCTAAGCTGAGTTGTTACCCGACAGAAGTAATTAAAACAAATAAAGAGAAGAATTTGTGTAACTAGCCTTGACAGGGTTTGCTTGTGACAGCACCAAAGTAACGTTTGGTGCCACTGGACTACAGGCAGAAAGTAAGAGGTGGTTGAAGGGAAAAAAAAACCACAAAATAAATAAGAAGAATTTTTGCCTTTTAACCACTCAAGATAAAATAAAGTCTCTTTGTCATAGTCAGTTTATCACATTAAGCCTGAACTAATATTTTCTAATCATAGTGACCTCATCCTGCCAGAATGCACCGGCCCCTAATCCTTGCTGTAATGTTTTCTCATTAGCTGCTCAGCGTTGGCCACACTGGTTGTAGCAGCTAAGCACTGCCTCAGGCACCACTGGAATTAATTACCAGAAGAAACACTGCTGTTTTGAATTGTCATCTTGAATTTATCACTTGCCACTTAATGTAACTCATCTGACCTAATAGCTGCGCGGCGTCCCCGAGGGCTGCGGTGCGGGCGCGGCGGGTCCCACCTGCCCGGGGCGCGGCGCGCAGCTGCTGCGGGCCTGCCGCGATCCTGCCCGCGGGCAGAGCACCGTAACGATGCCCCCAGCAAATTGCACATTACCCGCAGCTCACTCCGCTTCCCAGCCCGAGAGGGCTCGCTGGGAGCGCATCCACACAGCCCGCTCCGCTTGGAGACCGGGATCTTCACCTCGCTGGATGGGGACACGCCGAACGTTTGTTTCACTCACGTTACGTTTCCAAAGTATCATTAAAGTGGTTGTTCATATATAGATGAAAAAATGGCTGTAGGCGAGCTCACAGAACTAGACCTGCAGCATTTTCTCCCAAATCGTGAAGAAATTGCTCATTGAAACAGAACGGAAGACAGTAATACAGGGATGAACTGCCTCTACATCCCTCCTCCCCATACAGTTTCCATGTATGCCAAGATGAAGGATCTTTCTAGGGTTTGCATCTTAAAAGTCCAAAATAAACGCATTCTTTTGCTTAAGGTAAGAACATTTATCCAGCACAAAATACAAGTTTTACTGTGCACACGCCCTCATCCCCCAGCCTAAATTCTATTTGTGAAGAACTTATAATTGCAATTGACTCATTTCACCGCTTTCTGACAAAAATAAGAATAGCCAGAGCACCCAAATTTCTGTTCAAAGCTGTGTATTTGCAAGCTCCATTGAAGTGCTTAACTCCATAAAAGATGTAATTTTACTATTGGTGAAAACAGGGATGACTCAGTGTAATAAGCCAAGACTATCCTACAGATAACATAAATATTAAAACAATTGCCTTTTAGTAGGCTTCTAACAATAACAATTCTGAACACGTTTCCTAGGCAAAAAGGTTTCCTCTTGTTACCACCCTGTATACTCATCACAGTAAACTTAGAGAGATGTATAATGTGATATAAACATTAATAGTTTCACAATTGTGTTTTAGAAAGACTATTTATAGAGAAAACACAAAATGCCTCCCAAAAGTATACTTAGACGTAAGCCACCATAATCTTCTTGCTCATGCAGCAGGAAATCTAATACACCAGCTCAATAAACCTGTAGGAAACAAAGGTTTTATGTAGCATTAAGAGTCACAATATTAAAATACCACATATTACATTCAACTACTCTTACAACACTCATTTTAAGAGCCAAGAAAATTAAGTGCCAGTTTGAGAGTAATAATATCAGAACATGCAGAACGAGACGAAAGAAGCAAAAAACTGAGAGGACCCCTCATGATACATATATTTGGTGCTTGCATCAGTTCCAAATGTTTGATGGTAGTGATATTCTGGGTTATCTTGAGAAAATACTACATAAACACAGTAGTATTCCCTAGAATGTGCCGAAAAATGTAAATTTTCATCAGCTAACTTAAAGGTATTATTTCAAAATGTATACTTGAACCTCTTTGTTATTAAGAACAATAAAGTCATCTTTATCTTGGATGTGCCAGTCATAATCCATGTTTAAATATAGGTGCATGAGAAAGTACATATATGGGCATTTGAGACTACATTAAATAGGGTATAGAGATCACTGATGTTGTGGTGGAATAATCCAGACAATTCAGTGATTTCATCATTAGGTCCTTCCACATAAAAATGTATTACCATTTTCTGAAGGTGTTTAAGTGTTAACCTGGTAGCTATTCCTCAGATTTTCAGTATAGGCAATGCTTTGTAGGATTCAACTCCCGGACAGGTGGCTCTAGAACTAAAGACCAAGAATCCCATTCCCAGAATCCAAAGTCTTTGCTTCACTTCCAGCTAGCACCAAAATACATAATCTGTTGACAATTTATATGTTTTAGACACCACAAAAAGCCTAACATGGCTTTTGCATTTGTAAGTTCACAAGTCTGTGGGTTAGGTTTGAGGAGAACTGTTGGATGGAGAAGAAAATGATGTTTTCCACCCATTTGTAAATGCTTTCTGGATGGACAGAGTTTGGAATGTTTTGGCAAATTGGATTATTAGATGAGGAACGAGTGTGGCAATCAAGATACGTTTATCACATATTCACACTTGCATATATTGTTTATGCATTTATCTATTTGTAACAGCTTCTTCTGATCCATGCAAGTAAGTGGAAAGCAATATTATTTTTATCAAGTCATAGGAAGACTTCAAACCCCTTTAGGAGCATGAAATAATTTTTTTAAATAGCATATCCAATTGTAACTCCAAGCAAAACTTAGATAAACACATACATAATAATATATGTATATAATAATACAGTCTTCACAGTGGTAGTATAAGTATTCTGAGCTTATATTTATATCACACATCTGGAAAAATGACCTTAGGTGTGTATTTGTGGAACATAAGTGTTTATTTCACCCTATTCTTTAATTATAAAAATCTATATTATAAACTGGAGGAAGCACCAGCTGGCACAAAAAGATTTCTTACTGGAGTAAAGTATATCTAAAAGCAAATTGTGTCTATTTGGTTTTGGGAGACTGAGTTTATGCAAGCAATTGTCATGCAAGCAGAGTTGGGAGTAATAATGTGGCCTTTAATGACGGAATGATGGACCTGCCAAACACTAGCTCCTGCCATAGACTGCTTGTATTTCCCTGCACAAAGATGCCCATCTGGGAGTTATTAACATATTCTCGTCAATTCAGAACCTGCTTTAACATAATCCATATTTGTTGGAGAAAGTCCAACATCAGCCAGAGAACAGTGGACACGTGATCTGATGACACATTTCAAGCAGCATACATAAAGCATGCTTGGGCAGCTAAGCAATTCAGAAATGCAAATAGCAAAAACATTTCTCTTCCTAGATAAAAAGGACAAATCCCTTCTGGCATAACATCTTCTACACTTTTGATACTGAATGGAAACAACAGAGGTAGGAAAGGGACAGGTAGGAGTTTTTCATTTCATTCCAAGCACACTGACAGTCTTGCACAGAAGCTGCTGCTTTCAATGCCCAGCAAATGCTCTGCTGCATGGGGGCAGTGAGAGAGAATACAAATTATTTTCTACCAGCAATATCTCACAATTGTTTGTATGGTACTTATGAAAGTGAGCATTGTTTATTTAAAGGGACCAGAACTCATCATCAAAGAAACCCTTCATTAGAAAATTATTTGGTCCTACAGGTCAGTCCCCTCTTGGAAGCTGATGTTTTCATAGAATTAGAATTTCATTGCTCTTTTTTATTTGGGGTGATGCACTTTGCATAAAGTTTTCTGAAGTTTGGCATTTATTTTAAAGTCTGCCCTGGTCCTTCTGAGGCCTCACTACATTACCAAAACTTCAGTGGCTACGGGACTGGCAGACACTCACAGAGGGCTTGGCACAGCTCTCAGAAGTTCAGTATTCCAGAAGGTTGACACCTAAAACCAGCCCTTTTTAAGCCTTCAACTCAATAGAATGTTATGTTTACTGACTTCAGTTTCTGAATGGATAAAACCCCAGAAACCATTTTTCCTCCTTTTTCATCCAGTCTTACTCAATTTTGTCATTTTTGGTGTTCAAACTAATATTGCTTATGACTTTTAAAGCCCTTCAGGGAGATATCACTTTTCCCATCACCCAGCCACTATGGATTGATTCCAACGCGTCTGTGAGCTACAAAAGGATAGTGTAAACAATAGCTTCCCATTAAACTTCAGTTAAACATTAGGACTGCTGTCCAAAGATCATAGTTAAAGATAACTGAAGTGTTACTATATTCCTTTGTGTAGCTCAGTCATGACCCTAATTAATGTGTCTAGTTTAGACATGTATCTCTTTAAGTAACGGGTGGTTTGTTTGGACAATCAGGCAGAGTTGACAAGGAAATTTTCCATCAAACTGGGTCATAAAAAGTACATTATTCAGCATTATTATGAGTAAAACACTATTTATTACCCAAACTTTACAATACACCATTATCAATCATTACCTGCCATTAAGGTATGTTAACATGAGATCAAAGAGACAAAGCCAACTTAAACAAACAGGGGTGCAGAGAAGGCTTTTAGACTTGCTTATTTAAATTGAAACAAGTGTAGCTGAGTCCATTGATTAGCTAGAATTTCCTTTCAACTGAAGATGCAAATCAGGTAATCGCTGAAATCTCAGAGCAGCCCTTACTCCCTGACACCGATCACAGCTGGGCTCTTTCCAAGAGAGAGGTGGCTGGATGCACCCATTGCAAATGGGAAAATCCCAGAGGGCTTTCTGGCTGCAAGTTTAGATTCACTCTCACATTAATTCTTGCCTATACTATTATTTGACCATTCATTAAAAACAATCTAAAACAGAAGCAGGTAACTGATTTTAAGGAATTCATATCATCAAATAAATCTGAATGACTGATTCAACAAGTTTTTCCAGGCCCATAAGCCAAGATTTTAGCTATTTTCTTAGCAGCAGCACCCCAGTGTTTGAGACCTAGAACTGGACTCCCATTGACCTAAATGCCATGCAATGCTCTCAAACACAAGCTCTCAGTGCACTTTGTGTCAGAGAAAGGCCTACAAGAGTTCTCTCATCACACTCTGTGCCACAGATCTCAGCAGACATCCTGAAAATCAGGAAATGATCCCTGAAAACCCAACCTCGTTGTGCACTGAATAATACTGCTCTATGAGCCACATTACAATCAAACTGATGCAATATTTCCTTGAAGCTAGCACAACATGTAAACTGTTAGGCAAGGTTTTCACTCAAAATAACAGATTTTAGATGTGTGAGCATGTCTGAATTTTTTCCAACTATGCTATTTAACAGTCTTGCTGCAGTCTGCAATTTTATTCTGCCCTGCATGATTCAATCAGTGTTCCAGAGAGCTGAAAAGGACAAAACTGAAGTCTCAAACTATTTCTGATCAACCAACCCTATGCCAAATCCTTCTGAAATTTTTGAACTATTTGAATTCCTGTTTCTCAGCACACAGTTCATCATCTTTTTTGTTTTCCAGATAAGATTCTAAGTTATAGACACACATCAATCCTCATTTCCACAGAAATATTCCCCTCAAAAAGAAGTTCCATATCAAATGCATCCATATCATACTCTGATTTCTTCTATTGATCACAACTTCTGTAGTATGATACAGCCATACATTTAGAAGCACTTGATAACTATTCTCATGTTTTCTCTGACACTATATATAACTGGAAGGCTATTGCCAAGGAAATGGTACTGTGTCAGAAATGCAGTTTCAGAAGGTAAATGAGGAGCAGACAGGCAGAAAAAGGGTATATAGCCCAAATTTGTCAAAGCAAGTAATGCTGGGGCCACTTTGAAACCTTCCCAGCATAAAGAGAGTAGGTGGTAGGGCCAAGTAGGGTTCACTTAAGTAGAGAGCAAGAGCTATGAGGTAGAAAAATAATTGTAAGAGAAAACATTAGTTATGCCTCACAATTTTATGATTAATTGTGGTGGTTTTGAGGGTTTTTTATACCATCAGGATGCTCCATTAACATCTTAAAAATATACTGAGAAAAACAAATCCTGCATCAGGACACTTGCTGTTGTGATGGACCTACCCCTGATGTCAGAAGATCTGATGATTGTCCCACATTCCACTTTTAGAAACAATTTCATTGAAAACAACACTCAAAATTAGTGCATTTTCTTTTCATTCTCCTATCTTTTTTTGGTGCAGCTGTAATGTTGCTTTACTCAACCTGGTCTATTGCACTGCATATTGCAGCATGATTTTACCTTTTACAGCTCATTTTTAATTGCTTATCATTGCTACCTTTCATGTAAAGAGACAGGGCCCTGCCATTCTTACTAATTATCCAAATCAGTAGTCACTGTTTGCATGTGTGTGGCCTCTCCTAAAGCTTTTAACCACAAGTTGTGTCACTAAATCAAAGCAAGTTGGAGGTGTCTCTGCTGTAGTGATAAACTAATAAAGGTTACATGACATGTCTTTTAAGCCTTTGGAAGTACTGTTTCTAGGATTACAGCACTCAAATGCTATGAATAATTTGGTGGAGGCCGGGAAGGCTGGAAGGTTATCCCATGCTGTGGGTTAATGCACTGCTGTCCCACTGAGCTGCAGCCACAACAGCTCTGCAGCCTCAACTGCATTGACTCAGCCTCAAACACATTTGGTGACAAAGCCCAGTGAGGGCACCACCTTAGCACTTGCCTCAGGGTAGCTCCAGACTCAACATTTGTGTTGGGGACCACTCTGGAGAAGCTCTTCATCCTATTCACACTGACCAGGGTCCACCTCTTTCCTCACAGTACTTCAACTTAACTCTAACTCTTAGGAATTTTAGTGTTAATTAACAATATCCCATTTATTAAATTAAGTAGTGACATCCAACATTGATAAAAATCTGGTATGTCTCTCACTGTGAAGGTGTGGTGGCAGTGTGTGTCAGCATGTGTGCCCTTTTGCCATGTCCTGCTCTTGGACAGGATCACAGTGATGCAGCCAATGTGTCATGGCAATCACAACTTGTTTTTCTGAATGGATACACCTTGCCCTGTCTCTCACATCCACAACCACTTCCTCTGTATAGCACTTCATCCTTTCTTTTTCACTCTAAAACCATCAAAATAAGAAGTAAAGGATTAGCTGTACACGTCCAAAACTTTTCCCTTTACCTTCTCAACTGCAATCAAATATGAAACAGGGCAGGATTTTTTTTCTTTTCTTTTTTTCTCAGATTTTCCTCAAAAGTATTAAGACCTCCCAAAATAAGTCACCATGAGAGAAGGAAAAGAGAAGAGAAAGCATCTCCCAGTAGACAGAGGGGCTCATGAAGCAACAACCCAATATATGAGGTTACTTGCACCCATTTCTGACTCTCCAGTTTCCCTTCTCATAAATCAGTCCCTGAGGTAAGACTAAAAGGTAGTTTATGCTGCTCCATTCTCTGCTCTCCCTAAATCTTTAATACAAAATGGTTCATCTGTGACATTGCAGGTGGAGGCACTCATTCTGAAAAAGACACTTTGCTAGATTAGCAATGGAAGAAAGAGCAATTTTCACTTTCCAGCCCTGACCTGGGCCCACGTGGTCCAGACCAGAGTGCTCACATGGGCCATTTGATAAGGCTGTCTGTGTCCACTCTGACAGAGCTTTCCAGCCCTGCAAACTCAGCCCTGCAAACCTTGCCCACAGCAGAGTTCAGACAGGCCACTCTGCTCCTACAGAGTATTTAAGCTTTGATGAATCTGCTTTCCCTTCACGAGAATATGTTAAAAGAAAAAAAAAATATTTGGTGCTAAATGAAACAATTACTGAATTTTTAGCTAAAAACAAAATTAAATGCATTTGATTAGTTAATATTTTCCTATTTTCCTCTGTTGTTTTTTTTTAAATATTGGTTAGTAATTTTACATACTAGCAGGAAAACATTAAAAACTTATAATAACACTGTTACAGTGAAAAGGTCTCTCCAGAGACAGATATTTACTACTGATAGGTTAATTTAGCATAAAATAGTGTGAGATCTTCCTTATTTCTGTTCATTCATTTTCAAGCTATGATACCAGGCCTAGAACAAGTCACACATCACACACTAGACATCACACAGAGATTTCCCATTTCACTAAGAAATGCAAAAACCTTCCAGCTCCTGTTGACACCAGTTCCTCACAGCTCTGCACTATCTCACTCAGAGAAGAAAATGGTGCTCTGAACTGCCATCACACAGACCTCATTCAGGTCACCACAACTTCATGGTCAAGTACATGATCTGTTTCACTATTTTGCTAGCATTACACTTGTCCAAATGGGGTCTATCAATTTCTTTCTTTGGAAAAGGCCTTTGATAGAATTCAGAGGAAGTTTTTTCTGAATCAAGAAAATTTTTCAGAGCAGTCTGCCTACCCTTCATGATTACGAGTGCCAGCAAAAGCATGCTGAGAGCCTCCCAAAGGGGGAAGCCTCAGCCAGACATCTCAGCACCAGCTGATGGCTCATGAGGACAGCAAGGGCTCTGTGCTGCAGCCAAGCTGGGTGCTGGCAGAGGGTGGGCTCAGCCACTGCTTGCTCTGATGCAGCTCTTCTCAAGAAGACCCAGAAGGTTCAAAGAACATGATCTGCAGTTATTATGAACATCAATCAGCTTCATGCGGCCACATATTCCTCTTTCAAATGGATTCACACAGGGCAAATCCCCCGTAAGCGCACTAAAATCCATCTGCAGCAGCTCTAAAGGTGGTAGGAATTGTGTGCCTCTTCTCCCATGGCAGGTCACCCACAAGACTGATCAGGCCTAAATCCTAATCTATTTTGCAATGAAATTATTGTGTGAATCATGCAGGATCTGGCCTCAGGGTGGACTGGTAAAAAAACAAACAAAAACCAGGTCACTACTCTATTAATCCTCATTAAGGATGTTACCAAGGAGGAAACCTTTCTTGGATATCTGCATTTCTGTGTTATCCCTTGCCCTTGAGTCAACTCAGTTTTGACTTTCAGCAACTGGGGTGCTCACAAAGGAATAAAAAGTTATACAACTGATCCAATCTTCTGTTAGAGTAATGAGAAAATCATGCTGTGTTGTTGGTGGGTTTTTGTTAAATCACAGCCTTTGCTATTCACTAACAATCAAGTGCTGAAGAGCCAATAATTTCCAAAAGGAAATGTAAACAACTTTCTCTGAGGAAGGACTGCATACAGTAAGCTGGAACGTCCTTCAAGTTAATTGCAACACAGTTCACTAATGAAACTTTCCATCTATTAAATCTTAACAGGCATAACTATAAAAATGGCGCCAAGCTCTCTCTCCTGTCTTGGAATGCCCCAGACAGCATCTGCAGAGGTTTTCACACCTATTGTCTTTGCAGGGATAAGCTGTTATCCCTAAGCAGCAATGGCAATGCACCAGTTATGTTGTTTTCAAGTTAATTTGAACACTGTAGCTGGCTGCAGCAAAGATCATAGCAGTGGCACCTGGTTCTTGCCAAGCATTATGCAGCAGATCTGACCCAAAGTGCTCTGAAGCTGACAGGAATCACCTTCCTTTGCTTGCACTGAGTTCAAGATTAGGGTCAAGATGGGCAAGGACATGACCTCCACTTCTGCCAAGACCTGTGCTTGCTTTAGAGGCAGAAAAATTAATTCTACCCCTTCACAGGTGTTTAAAAGAGAACACCCTGTACATCTCTCTTGGCACACAGCACCTTGCAGGGACCTTTGCTTGTTTGTGCTCCTATAGAACATTGTGATCCACTACTGCTCTTAATCCTACATTTAATTTCCCCTCACCAAGGCTTGTAGCTACTCAGACTCTTAACTGACACCTGTGTTTCTCCTCTGCAAGAGTTATCCAAGATCATCTACTGGATCACATCAATGCATTTTTAAGCCTTGCTTTTCTATCACCTCCTCCATATTTTCAGTTGACCTTTGCTCCTTATCTACAAAGCATTAAGAGTGACCCAGAACATGTGGATTTATTCACTCCTGAATACTTTAGTGACTGTTTTATAAAAGAGTAAAACAATTGTCTGTGTCCTGGTTGGCTTGAGACTTGCTGTCCAGAGAGGAAAAACATCCTATAGCTCTTTTCCTCTGTTCAGTGAGACTACTGAAATTTTATGTTAAAGGCTTTTAAAAAGCTATCCTGAACTATTTAATTTCCTACTGAAAATAGGAATCTGCCTCAATGTCAATTTTTCATTTAAGAGGAATAACAGAAAACCTGGCTTGCAGCAACTACTTGTTTATATTATTAAAAATACTAATGCTCAGCTACATCTTTCCTTTGTATGAAATAGTCCTAGAGCAATTGCATGGCTGCTAGGTGCCATAGATTTGAAGCTGAACTGTTCTGGAAAAGGAAGTAATTGCAAAAAGGAGGGCTGGAGCTAGACAGTGGAAAAAAATCCTGGACTGGTTTTATTTTAGTAACAGATTCTAGCATTAGATGCCTTGAAATAGCTTTTATATGGGGGAATAGATATGGGGGGAAGAAGTGCATGCTGATCTCGTACTCCTGAGAATTTCTCTGGAAGCATTTTGTTGAACAAGCCTTGGCAGCCCATCAGCATCTCAGTTCAGGGCCAAACACTGAGATGAACCATTAACAGCTCACTAATGAGTTCTGGATCTAGCAAACACTATGGAAAGTTATAGTGCCATCCACAAAACAGAATAAACACCTCTTGAACTCTGAGAGCCAGTAACTGACCTGCATATTCCAAGTACAAGTCCTAAAATGCTTTCCAAGGTTTTCCACCTCTAAGAATGGTCCAGGCAAGTTATACATAATTGTTATATATAATCATGACACTGAATTACCTATAACATTAGAGTATTCCTTTGGCAGGACAGCTATGGAGTCAGCACCAGTCCACACAAGTTCAAAGTGAATCATTATCTGCCTAAATCCCTTCACTAGAAAGGGGTAAGCAATCAGGTAATGGTAGAGTGGAGATTTTTCCCTTTCCAAGGTCAGCATAATCTTTTAGTCTTTGCACATGAAATTAACTGTTGCTGGTGGGTATCATGGACCAAGCAAACTTTGCAAACATCTGGCTCACAAGGAGCCAAGTTCAGAACCAGTTCCAAAGGCATAGCACTTCCAAAGGCACTTGGCTCCTGCTGCAAAGCTGTTGTGAGAGAAACTGGGAATGAAAATTGGTAAAATAAAATTAAATGGAGTATTCTTAGATTTCATCTGGAACCCTATCATGTCCACTTCAATTTTTTAGACAGTTTGTTTGTTGTACAGCACACAGTGCCTTTTGGTAGTGAGCAATAACTAAAAATAATTACATTTGAATTATTTTGATAATTCATTATCTATCCATAGGATAATACCAAGGCATTTCTAGCTGTATTTGGAATAGGGATACTAGGAAGTCAGATAATTATCTAGCACAGCTCTACTCTCATCCCATTAGCCAATATTGATGTATAAACTTAAAGTAATGCTAATAAAATAATTGAGAAGTGAGAGTAACATCATCCAGATTTCTATAGCCATGAATGTCTTCCCACTACGCAAATGCAAACCCACCACTGCAGCCCCACCAGCAACCAACAAGTACCCAGCTCACATTCAGCTTCAGCTAAAATGCCTGTGGCGTTTGTTTTTGACTCACACCTTTGGTTTGTACTTTTGTACCGTTCATTCTTTCTTTCCTTTGAACTTCCAGCTGTAATTCTGTAGAGTGGACCAAACATTCCCTCACAGCAGAGGCAATCATGCAACCAGGGAGGCCATGCAGCATGCGGGGTCACACAGCGCCCGCAGCAAAGGGACCCCGGGGGAGCAGCAGCAGCTGCTGGGGCTGACACGGGAGGAGCAGAGCCTGCCTTACGTGTGGCACCCAGCCTCCCTCTCCCAGATCACTGCAATATAACAGCACCTCTCTCTCACACCGTGCCTGCATGCAGCATTGTCACACAGGCCTTGCATTTGGATGGCAGGCCTTTGGCTCCAAGTGGCATCCACTAAACTGGGAGGTGACTGGTAGCCAGAACTGCACAACCTACCTGCCATAAGATCAGCTGGTTTGCTTCCCAGCCAAAGCCCACTTTCTCCCAGGATTTCTTTGTCTTCTCAAGAGAGATAGACAATTCTCTGTACCATGGGAACAAGGGCAATATATACAAGAAGGGAAGAAGGTGACTGACCTGTTGCTTAAGCAAAATTTGCTGAAAAATAAAAAAGCGGCAAAGAACAGGAAACAAAAATGGTTTCTGAAAGTCATCATAACCAGTGAAACTCCCAAGCTAGCAGAGAGTTAAGAGAAACACTGAAGGAAAATGAAATCATACTTTAATGAAAAATTTCTGCATTAAAAAAAAACAAAAAAAACAAACCCAAAACCTCCATACAGAATAAGCAAATGATTCTGAACCATCACAAGCATATAATTTTCTCAACTTTTGTTGAGAAACTTTTCATCCCAGACCCATTTGGAGTTCATTGCATTCTCTGTTAAAACTTAGGTGGAAGGTCTTAAGATATTCTGAATCCCTACATGGAATCCTATCACAATGAGAACAAACGCAGTATGAACAGACACTGCAAGAATAACTGTAACATCATTGTGCTTACACAGACAGACATCCTACAGCTGGGCACTCCTAACTTTGATGCTTGTGTGTCAAAGACCAAAGAGAAACAGAAATAATTTTCCTTAACCAAGTCTTGAATGAGTATTGAAACTTCAACTTTTCCTTGTTAACTCTGCTAGAGTCCTTACAATTATATGTACACTTCTTTTTGTTATGTTTTGTGACAGCTTCCCAGAACCTATGAATAACAGCATGGTAAGATTTTTTTAAAGGATGTGCATATTTTTAAGGAAAATGAAAAATAGGATAAGGCTGTGGTGTTCAACCTTTACTATACTGCATGATGGATATAGAGCAGCTCTGCAAGAATTTATGAATACTACATGCTGACCTGGTTATTGAAATGTTTATTGTTTGACTATATTGACTTAAATCAACAGGACTATTGCAGAAATAGGGAGAAATCACTCAAAATAAGATGCCCCAGTATCGCTTCTTAGAACTCGTTAAGAAAAAACTTCCCAAAGTAATTCCTGTGAAGATTCTGCCTCCTGAACAAAGCAAGGGTATAAGTCTTTCCTGCCATGTGAAGCCATGTTTGGAAGCAGAATAAGGAACATTCATGTTCTGTATAGATAGGAAGCCAAGAGGGAGTTGTTCACACAGGGGACATCTGCCAAAGCATTTAGATTTTTCATGCTTTGCTTGAGCCTAGAAATTGATAAATTTATAGGCAAGACTGAGAGACAGGTAGAATTTCAAAGATATCTTTTTTTTACTTCAAATTTTAGATTTATGCAGCTAAATAAAAATACTTGGCTATTACCAGTATTTTAATTTCAACATATCCACAGCTAGAGAAGTATGATTTTGAACCCAGGTCAATGTCTTGGCCTACTGCACTGTTCTGAGCATTCATTTTTGCTACTTAAATTAAAACAAAACATCTGCCAATTATTCACATTAAGCCAGAACCTGGAGCTGCAACAATGTGGTTTAAAGTAAAAATCAGCTTTTGCATTTGGTTTTGATTTTTTTTTTCTCAAAAACTCAGTTGTTTCAGTAAAAGAAAAAATATTTAGTGTCAATATTGTGGTTAAATGATTACATTTTGAGGGTTATTTCTCTAATAAATGACAGAAAATGAGACTTCAAATTTGTAGCTGAAAATTATTACAATTACTTGATTAGAAAGATGCATCATACTGAAAGCATAGGATTAAGAAAATTGTTACTAAATTTTGTATTCGGAACTATTCTTTCATTTCAGAGTACTATAATTTTAATAGGATATTTTTTATTTGTGTAACTGCTTCTAGAAATTTTTACTTCTTAGTAGGGTCATTGGGATGAAAGAAAATAAAATTATTATTAGGAATTATTTAGGTATATCTCTCTGTACATAATAAACAAGTTTTCATTCAAAGGGAAACCTTTAAGTGCACTTAGCACACATTCATCTGCCAAAAACAAAGCGGCATATTGAGAAATAAAACTTTGGTCAATGCAGTTATCAAAACTTCTGCTGCAGTCACCAAAAGATGTAGACACTAGGTATAGAAGCCCACCAAAATGAGAAGACCAACAGAGCACCCAGAGGTCGTCCCAGTGCTGTCAGACAGAGCTGGAGGGCAGACTCATGCTGGGAAGTTGGGAGTGCTGATGCCTTGCTAGCCCATCCCAGCCACAGCTGCTGGAGGGCATCAGGAATTGGCAAGAGCTGAGGTCTGGCTGCAGACCAGCAGAGGACATTTCTAACAGAACAGCCTGTGCTGCTTAATCATTTTCTGGGTAATATGGAAGTCCTATCACATCTGGCCAATCTCACTATCACCCTGATCATTAAACAATCCCTCTTGATTTCACTCCCTAGCAGGAGTGGGCAGGAAGGGCAGTATACATACCTGAATTGAACTAGGCATCCTTTTGGTCATTACCCACAAGTAGCCACAGTGGCTACCACAGTAGCCACCTTTGCCATGTTGTTTTCCCTCTGGTTGGCTGCATTTCCCTCTTCAAAGGGCTGTATCCTGAAACCAGACTGGGTGCAAAGCTGCACCAGACTCAGCAATTTATGCAGTAAGAAAGACATTTTGTCAAGAGCAGATGACAGGAGATCTCCAAAACTGGCGTGGGTAACATTGAGAGAGACCTGAGGACTCAGCTCTCAGCCATGGGTACCACAGGAGGTCTCCAGGTGGCTGAGCAGAGAGGCTCATCACCCTCCTATGTGACATTTCCAGGAGAGGCAATCAACATGGAAAGCTTCAGATGACAGCACCATTTGCAAGGTGTTGTTTGTGGGGCTTGGGAAAGTCTGGTACTTGTTCCCTCACACCCAGCCCCAAGCAGACAACTCTCATGCCCCCCCAGACATTCTGCAAAAGCTGTACTTTTAATAGGGCTTGCAAAAAGACTAAGGGTTTTCTTCTCAAATAAAGAAGGGATGAAAGGAACTTTCCTGGGGTTGTGCTGGCTCAATTCCTGTTTGATTGACTGCTCATGCTGTTGCAATGGTGGTTATTAGAGCTGGTAAAAAAAAAACATTTATGTCCCACAGGAATTTCCTATACTTCAACATTTGTTTTCATTCTGAAACAGCATTAAATATTTCAAAATGATGAACACTTTCATAGATTGAATGGCCCTAAAATAAATTAAACCATGTCATTTTGCATGGGCACATTTTCTGTCCGAAGGTCTAACCTCTTTTCTCCCCTAGCCAGTCACAAGGGTTTACAAGAGTTTTATTTCCAGATTCATCATATCAGTATTCTAGCTGATTGCTATTTCTTGGGAAGAACAGAGTGCAATGCTAAGCTGCCACTACACTGCTTTCCCCCCACTCCCTCCTTAGGTCCCCCAGTCTGCACAAACCCAAGATATCTTGGGAGCATAAAGCAATCATTTGAAGATTTCTCCAGAGAACTCAAAGTACTAAACTAGCAAGAGCTAGATTCTACACAGTCATTTGCTTCCTGTCCTTTTGTGGGCTGCACTGAAGAGGGGAGAGCAGGTTATTAAAAACTGTGAACCTCAGTGTTCTGGGCTGTCAAATGGTCATTTGGTTCTACGGATAGCCCAGGCAGTTCCCAACACTCTTTACCCAGAACTAACACGATTGCACTTCTTGCCTAGCTGCAGTGCACAATTAGTGACAAAATCCACCTTCTTTTATCTAACATGGCAGCATTTATCTAACATGGCAGAGGGAGGAGGAGGATGTGAGAACCAACAGCTGGCAGGAGCAGGCATGTGATGACCTGCAGGGGTTCTCCAGCATGATAATTGCTGCCTTGTTCTTTTCTTCCCCCTTTAAAGTAACACATAGCCTAAAATGGACAAGTGACATTCTGTTCGTCTCTAAGCACATATATGAAGGAAGCAACTGTCCTATCTTCACACTTTTAAGGTTCCAATGAGAACCATTGCACCATTTTGCACCATTCACCCCTCAGTCACAGATCCCCCCATCCCTGGCTAAATCATACAGCACTAAGGGTAATATTGCTGCATCACAGCCTACTAGGTGGAATGTAGCTGCACGAGTGTCTCTTGACTTAAAATAGTCTTTATGAAAAGCTTTGCTTTAGGGAAATAATGCTAGCAAAGGAATGTCAGATTTTGCTCTCATCGTTGAAGAACAAAATCTAACAAGGGTGCTTGTCAGCTATTATGCTTTTGTACTGAAAAATTGTACAACCCTTTTAAGTTACATATAATGATTTTATAGCCTTTTAACAAGAGGAGCACCACTGGGTAGAATTTTAACAAGAGAAGTGGGATTGGCAATTTATTAATTTATTTTAAAACAGCTGAATTCCCCAAGTTCTTCCTTGATTTAAGCCACGGCCTGTATTACAAACAGAAGGTATTATAAGCATCTAAAGTAGCCGTGGTTTTGATAAAAATCTCTTAAGTAATGATGATCCTGCAGCATTCAGACAAGTCAGGGGTCAATATGACCTTATTTGCCTGGGCCTTTCATTAGGAACACTCTTTCTGCAGTACCATACTTCTGGTACCTCTGAATACACAGAGGATTCATGCTTCAGTTCTGCATGTATTAAGAATGCAGCCATAGCAACTACTAGCATTAATGAACTATTTGCTTATGCAGTAATAATTAACTTCCATTACATTACTTTGTGTGATTACTTTCTTAATTGCCTGAATTATGCATCCATTTAATATTTAATAACCATTCTCAGAAATCAGACACTGGTAAAAAAAAACAAATTGCTCACAGTTTCCTTGCAATAATTAAGCTCACAAGAATAAATGAAACCTTTTAAAAATGAATGCCTTGTGATTATATCCTTGCATATAGAGCAAGATCCTAAATTAGCTATTTATTAAGTCTAAATTTAAGACCAAATAGTACATTTTTCACTTACGCCTTGGGAAATCAACCTATACAATACCTGACATCACCAGCATAATTAAGTGCCATCTATTTACTTTGAGAGTCACGAATTCTGCATTAGTATTTAGAACATTCAGAAGTGTGTGTGGGGAAATATTTTAAAATGCTTCCTTGGAAAAATAGCATCTTCTTTACCTGAGGTAGCTGCTTAGCTGTGCTTAAAGCACTGGAAAGATCTGTGAAGCATAAATTGCCTTCTGATGGGGAGGGCTGAGAATCTTTTTTTTTTTTTTGGTCATGTTTTAATTTACATACAAACAATGGAAATACATTTATACAGCCTGAGGTCAGGCTTACCAAACAGGATGAAATTCATTGTTGTATATGAAAATAATGTTTACAATCAAAAACAAGCAGTCTGATCTACTTCTTTTTTCATGTTGTCATCTGTCTCTGAGTCCTCATGCCCTGCTAGCACCCAAGCAAAGCCACATGCTGATTTGCAAAGTGATCATGCCATTAGGTTATCTCACACCAGCTTTGTTTCCCAATGGCTTGCAATGTAGTCACGAGCTTAAATAAAATGTGCAACTGTTTTATTGGACATTGTTCTGATGAATAGAATCTACTGAGCTGGACAAGACTGGTGACCTGTTGTGAGGTTTTTAAATTGTACCTTTTTTCCCCCCTTAAGTTGCAATTGCAAAACTGCTCTGCAATTCGACATTGGTTATGGCAGCCATGTACAGATGTGTTTATCTGAATGACAACACAGCTCTGCTGAAGCTACAGGAATACCAGCACATTACTCCCTCTCTTTTCCCAGACACATGCACTACAAATAAAATGTGTACAATGAAAATCATTCTGGGCATCCTGCACAAAAATACACCTAATCCAATAAAGAAAATAACTGAAGGGCTTATTTGCCAGGAGGTGGGTGGAGTGCCTGCTCTTCCCCTTGCCCATACAAGTGGATTATTTTCAGCAAGATGCACATGAAACTGTGGGGAGCCAGGTAGAGAGTGAGGGACAGCTCCCATTTGGGGTGTCAGGAGCCAGCAATGGCTGCAACCCCAAGTTCTCAAACTGAGCTAAGTTGATGCCAGTCTCACTGGCTGTTGCTACAGTGGGCAGCATCATTAGGATTTGCTTTTTAAATGATCTTTCAGCCTGTAAGTCTGAAAGCTGCTAGCAAAGCAAGGTTAGAAAGAAAATGATGGCAGCATGTTGATGCTTCACAGACCTCATGATAGTTTCCGTCTGTCATTATTTACGTCTGACTAGATGCGTCATGTCAGCTACCTAGAAGGCACTTTAATATGAAGCTCTTGTTTTTCCTCCGCGTTTTCACATCCAGACTGGGTATTATTATTTTTTTTGCATCACTACACTTAGGTGAAGCTTGCTTCAATCTCTCTGTAATGACACACAAAGAAATAAAAATTGTTTAGCTCATGTTATTATACATGCTTCTATTCTAACAGACCTCTTTGACATTGTTCGTAAAATGGTGAATTTAAATCAATAAACAGACATCTATCAAAAGGTCAACTTAATTTTATTCTTTCAGCTTTTTTAACAGTATTTTAAGCAAAATAATTTCTTCCTTCAGTTTCCAGTAAATATTCAATTAGTGGATTACAGCAACAACTGGAAATTTTAATGGCTGGTGGTATTTAGTAGTTCAATTAACATTTCATTAATACTGCTCTATAATGTGATGAGTTCTGTCAGAGTCAATGTAAATAAGGTTACAGCTATCAAGTATATGTCAGTTTTGCCATTATACTACCTCTTGGCAATTCAGATTCAGAGGATTCACTGGCACAGGTTTGGGATGAAATGTGTAATTCACTCCTGAGTAATACAGCCAGCCCTGAATCGGATCCGATAACTTTCTACAGCGAGAGCATCTCATGCGATGGAGAAGGACCCAATGCTCCCAGGCTGCTGGCAGACAAAGCTCTAGCTGACAAATACGCTGTGTCTAAGCATGCATTCCCATCCCAAATGGACTTTAAAACCCACCTCTCTGCCATTCACCAGGGAGGTGCTCAGCCACAACATTTCTATTTGTGCCCAAAATTAGCAGTTCAATCATTCTGTGGCCAGACTTGGTTGAATAATCATATAAACGTATTAATACAACCTTTTCTAATCCTTTAACTCAGCAAGCCTGCAGTTCTGTCTTCTCATCTTGCCCTCTGTGACAAGCTTTTTTGTATGCTTTCATTTATCTGAGCTGCGAGGGATCTTGCACACTCTCCAGTACAATAAAACAACCACGTAATCATGCCAAAAACTATTTAATAATATTTGAGCTGCTGAATTTTTTTCACTTTTGTTTCAATTTCACACATTAGAAAATACCTTTAACAAATGAATGGTATATTTGTATTGTGCACACTTTGGACTTTGTTATTATAATATTGCTTTCTTAAAAGTAAAATTGGAAGGGCAAACTATTTTTGTTTTATAAGTACCTCACATTATGATCGTTAAAATTTACTAGGGCATCTAGACTTTGGTAAACATTACTTATACAAAAGAAATTTTAAAGGTCATCAAGTTTTCCCACTCATCCTCTCAAAGAGAAGTTTTATTTGTTTTTTAATGGGCTAATTAGCATTATCAAATCAAAAAGTATTTTCTCTTAGTCACTAAAATAATATTTATGTTTACATAGGTTCCAGACAACCAAACAAAAGATAATGCTTTCCCAAAGTTACAGGTAAAGCTAGCTCATCTATGCATTGAGTTGAATTTAATGGGTACAGTATGAGCATTTCTGGGTTCCTGGAAAGCCCACATACAGACCACAATTTTTAGAAGAGTGCTGAATTTTTACCATTCTCCAAGAAATCTACTTAAAGGAATTTTAAGTGCAGAATAATGTATAAATGGCTCACTTCACATAGGTGTTAGTCATTATTTGTGTCATTTGATCGGTTGCCTAAATCATAGGATCTCTTTCTGTTGCTCAGTTGGGTGATATTAGCCCTACCAAGACACTTCTGATTTGTCTCTATGGACAAGACTCTAATGGTTAACTCTTTGGGAAACATTAAACAGGCTTTCCTTTACTCCTGAAATAACCTATAGGGCTCTGGCTGAACTTTGTGAACAGGACCTTAACCAGCTTTCCCAGCATCATAACAGGGAGAATCACATCATCATAAACATAGTGAGAATGAGCTCTTATTTATGGACAGACTGAAAGGTTTACACAGGAATTAAATCCATTTTCCAATACTGGCTCTTAAATTGTGAAAAGAAATATAAACTGAAGATATACTTGCTCACTATCAACAAGAAAATTACACCAACTCTGTATGTAATTTATGGTAACAACATCTATATTTTTTTCTGAAGCAACTTTATTTCACCTCTTATTTGGATCTCATTAGTAAAGGTTACTACAGCAATACAGTTAGGTCCTCATGCTTACCATTTACCTCATGTGATCTGCATGTGCCCAGTGTTTTCTGGGCAACACCTGCTATAATTCTGTAGAGCACCAAGTGACACCAACAGCTCTGGATGTCCCTAAGGTCTGTAGATTACAGATTGGGTTGTTCTTGACATTTTTATGGGTTTGATTTTCATGTTCTGGTTTTCAGGGTGTTTTTTTCTCACAAATGCTGCCATGAAAAGGGTCTGAAATGAGCAGAGCGATTCCCAGGATTTCAAGACTTCACTGGAGTCCTGCATTTCAGGACCCCAATGGTGAGCAGTGCCAGATCCCCATGAGAGCTGCTGCAAGCGCAGGCAGTTCTGTGTCAGGCAGGATGGGGACCTTTGGTGAGCAGAAAACAGAGGGTGCTGGGTAACCAGCTTCTCTATTTTCCCTTTCACCTGGAATTAATGCTTGGCTGAAAATTAGCTGACAGTCCCCACTAAAAAAACTGCTAGGTGCTAAAAAAAACCCTATGAAAACCTGTATTTCCATTTAAAGCCCTTCTAAATCAAGCCTTCTCCTTTGTTTAACTTTGTAGCTTTTGAAATTCAAATGCGGAGCTTCTTCAACTTTTTACCGGCTCCACATGCTAAACATGTCTCAAGTTCTTCAGCATCTCTTACGCTGGGAATTTATAGACTGTAAACCAGCAGCAACATTTAATTTGTAAATTCAGCCGATAGCTCAAAAAGCGGCTTTTCCCCGCGGCGGCTCGGCGGGAGCGCTCCCGCCGGAGCGCGGAGCAGCAGCGGTAGGTGGCAGCCGAGCCCCTGCGCTGCCCGCGCCGTCCGCCGCGCCGCTCCCTCGCTAGGAGCAGCGCGAAAACACCGTCCTTTAAGGTTTTATAGGTGTCATTTCCAAAAAGATCCTTTCCGAAGCCTCGGGCTGTCGAGGCAATAATGCAGAGTAATATGTTTTAGATGATGAGCCCCAAAAGCCCTCAAACTCTGTTGCTTGCTTTTGAGTTCTGAGTTTGCACGGATCCGAGGTTTTTGGGGATTGCTTTAAACTTACAGGAGTGGTTTTTGATGTAAAGAAGTGCCATAATTATCCAGGACTGTCCTGAGGCTCTATACACTGGATTTACCCTGCCCCAAACAGAGACAGACCTGCCCACATGCACACTGCTGGGCTAAAGCTGGAGCCCTTGTTTCACAGGCACATACAAAAGGAAAAAAAAAAAAAAAACACACACACCTCCCAGTGAATTAATGTTTCATTTCCTTGTCTACACTGAGAAAAGCAATTTAGGATCATCTCAATCTTTTTCCTGCTATTGAAGTGGCAAATATCATTAAACATAAGTGTCTAGCATCCAGGGAAAGTTACACAGCAGCACAGATATGTCACACTTGCAGCAGCACTATTAATCAAAGAGGCACTCTCCATGCACACACAGGCCTCTCAGTATATCTCCTAATGGGTCAGCATCAGTTGTCTTATATAGCAATATTCAGCAATATTCCAGTGACAGATCTGACCAAAATTTGGATTCATACTTCATAAAATATTGGCAGTTCCATGAAGCCATTTTCTAAGTAAGATTCTTTTATTGCATTCAACACCACATGCATCAAGTAAACTGGAATTAAACTGAGAAAGAAAGAAAGACATTTTTAAATTTCTAGAATCAAAAGAAAATACAGCTCTACTTATGTTTTTAAATTACTGAAGATATGCCACTAACCCACTAGTCTTCCCAATCTCTCTTTTTGTTTGCAAAGTATTTTGTTCATACAATAATTTTTCTCATGTTGCTTGTTCACACATGAGAAACTTATGGAGAAAAAAAGAGAGGTGGTACATTAATATTTAATTTTCAGATGGATCATTCAGATTTCTTCACAATGCTGTAAGAGCCATAAGTTTAGTTTAATTCTACAGGGAATTACAATACCTCTGGGAAACCATTTTCTCCCCTTATCTTTCCTGGGACCTTAGCTTGAGTAAAAGTTTTGAATTTTGTGAACACAGAAATGGCCTAACTAAAGCACTCCACAGCTGTTTATTAACTTGTATTACTCAGCAGAACCATATAAAGGACACAAGAAAACTTGACTTTTCAGAGTGATTAAGAGTACCTTGAATTTGGACAATGACTTTTGTCACAAACTGCAATGAGATGATGCAACCCTGCATTCTTGCAGAACAAAGTGTCAGATCCATATGCTGATACCAAAATTCTAACTCTTTTGAAGGTGTGTTTCTACAAGGATTAGTATAAGCTTAATCAATTTCAGGTCAGAAATATTAGAGGGCTGAATGGGGACATTCTCCCTGTTCCAGAAATATTTCATCAAGGGGTCAAGAAAGTGAATTTGCATCCCTGTTCTGTAGGTAGAATAAAAAATGAGAAATTGAAGTGTTGTTCAAAAATTGAAGACAAAACTTTATATTACTGTAGAGTAGTAGTTTTAATTACAAAAATAAAAGAAATATCCATCATGTTTATTCTTTCAATTTTGTACTTTTCCTTCATTTTGCTTTTCCTAGAGCTACTTGACACTTCCAAACTTACGGTGAAAATTTTGAAATCTGGATAGGATTCACTTTGCAACAAAAGAGTTTAAGTTGCAAACTCAACTCACCAGGTGTGACAGTGCTATAAACTGCTCAGAAACGACTGGGAGATAAGAACCTTTTGTTTTAATGCTGATTACAAAGTTCTGGCTCTACCAAAAGGCAATCAGAGACCATCAGGTGGGAACAACAAACTCCAGATCAAACTAAGAGCAGTATTCAGATTGATACTCAGTCCTGCACTGACAACCCTTGATGATGGGAATTCTACCATATTTCCAGTTAAACTGGTCTAAATATGACTGGGTGAGCATACTGGAAAGAAGAAAGGTAGATCAAAGGAAACAAACTTCTAGTAATTTATCTTATTACCTTTAGTAGCACAAAAGCCATCATAGTTTTTCAGAACCACCCTTCCGAAAAGAAAAATGCACCATAGCTGTGCCAGTATTGCTGATCAACACAGCAAAACTTAGGCTCACATGATCACATGAACATTATTGCATTTACATCATCCAATACAAGCAATCCAGCAAAACATAGGCATTCTACAAGTCAGAGCTGATAAAACAAGTGTAGAACTAGACAAATACAAATTGATTCCTACAGACAGAAAGCAATTGGTATTTCCTTCCCAATATTATAAGTCTGTATTCAAAACAAAAAGGGTAGTAGGGGACAGCAAAGGTCATAGGAATACTTTTGGTAGGCATTTCTGAAGAAGTCACCAATAAGCCTAAAGAGCTGCAGAGCAGTGTGGCCAGCTGCTGCTGCAGCCACACTTGCACAGAACAGCTCTTCCAGTTAATTTTAGAGTCAAGTATTCCTTATCTGAGAAGAAACAAAATACTTTACACAAGGTTTTCCTTTATAAGCACACACTACATAGCACCAATATTTGCTATGAATGGCCCTTGTTCTGGCTTTATACTACTACTTGCCACTTGTTTTCAAATTTTCATTGTGGAGGGTTAAAAAAATAAAAATAACTGAAACAATGAATATGCTGTCAGGGACTGCTGTAACAAGTGTATTTTAACAAGGCTTTTATAGACCCACTAATATGAATATTATATTGGATCAGGTCAGTGTAGACCTAAGGTTCATCAGTCAGCAAAAGAAACTATAATTTATTCCTCCAAAGCACTAGATAGCATTTGTTACATTGCATTGTACCAACAGTGTATTTTAAAAATAAATACATATTCTTGACTCATTGTAAGATATCAGTAAAGTGCATGTATAGGTCAATACTCTAGAAGAAAATTTGAATGTGTCATAGTACTTCTGGGTGGCATAATGCAAAATTGTGGACATAACACACTAAAAAGACAGTGAGTTGAAAGTACTTCACCTCCTTTGCCTATAATACCTATGTCAGGGTATTTTACATTTGATTCTTCTACTTTCCTGAAGGAAATAGTAAGGACATTCCCTGTGATAAAGACAATTTATGATAACACATAAATAAAATGTCTCATTTTCTAGTACTTCTTTTGGTTTGCTGTGTTCCTTACCTGACATTTTCCTTTGAAGGCAAACATAAGATATTGGTCAAGGGATATGTATGGAAGATTAGAAAAAGTTAATTTACTCATACATGGAGGAAAACTTACGCTCTCCTGGCCTTTTAAAAGTCCTGGGTTTTTTTTAACTAGAAAGCAGGTCAGGAACAAGGGTCATAGCAAAGTCTGGGAGTAACTCTGTAAGAAGTTTTGCCAGTAGATGTGGAACATTTTCTATGTTACCAAGCAGTTGGCAAAGAGTACATGTCACAGGTATAGGACACATGAAAAAATTTAAATGTATCAAGGAGGATGCATTTATTATTTTATGCCAAAAATATATTTATCTATTTATATCTTTATATATTTGGAGGAGGGTCTTACCAAAATCTTTTATTTTCACCTCTGAATAGATTTATGAATAACTTCAGAAACTCTTTGATTTCCTTGAACACTACTGTGGTTCTCAAGGAATTAATTTCCTACTACTGATATATGCTCAGAGATTCCAGCATCAATCACATCTGAATTTGCACTGCAAGCACTTGTAGATGCATTAACATTAAGAGTACATGAGACTGGAGTCACAGGCTTGCTGTGTTATCAGAGTCCTTTCTCTGTAATGATCTTTGCACTCAGTATTGGATAACGAGAAATCGAAGTCCCAGTAGCCTGCAATTGGTGTATGAATTGTCTGCTTGCATCCCCCTCATAGATCTCTGACAGGGCTCAAACACTCAGTCTATAGACCCTACACTCTCAAATCCACTTACCAGTCTCAAGCAGAGAGCAAAAGCACTCACAACTGAAAGTACAGGACAAACATACACAGAATTTGCAACAAAGCCCTTGTGTCTCCAGCGTTTTTTAAAGAGATTTCTGGAGCTTGTTAGGGTTTCTGCATCTGGAATTCCTTGACCTGGCATTTCATCCAATTATTTGTCCATTCTCCCCAGACCCTCTGCACAGCTTTGATAAGGTACATTATTCCCTTCTGAAAGAGATGCCATCCCCTGCTCTGAATCAGTTTCTACAAGCTTCATTCAATGGCCCTTAACTCCTGTGCTGAAAGAGGCAATGACAGATCTGCCCCTCTCCACCCAATCACAGTTTTTTTTAACCTACCATTACCATCCTTGGCTGACTTTTCCCCAGACAGGAGTGTCCCAGCCTACTCAGCCCCTTGCATACACGCTCCTCTCCCACTTCTGAGTTTTCCCATCTTAATGCATCCTCATGGAGATCAGCAAGTCAGACCTACTTGTGGCACCCAAGGTAAAGGTGAGCCATAGATTTATATGGCTGCATAATGGCATTATCTGTTCTGTTCTCTGGTCTTTTCTTCATAATTCCTAAAATTTTACTTGCTTTTTAGCCTGCTGTCAAGCAAAGGCTGATGCTTTCATGGAACTATCTATCATAGCCCAAGGTCTCACTCCTGAGTGGCAACAGACAGCTTGGAGCCAATCATTTTATATGTGAAGCTAGGATTGTTTTTCCCCACATGCATCACTTCACATTTATCTACACTGAATTTCAGCTGCTATTTTATTGCCCAGTCACACAGTCTCTTCAGATCCTTGTGTAATTCTTCACAGTCTGCCTTCATCCTCACTACCTTGAATAATTGTGTATCAACAGCAAACTTAGTCACCTCACTGCTCTCCTCCCTTTCCAAGCCCATTTATACAGGTTCTCATAAACAGTGCAGAACCCTTGGAACACTACTGCCAAACACCATCTGCTGTAGTTACCAAGCACTTACTCCCCTGTCTATTTTAAGGAATTATCTCTCTTTGGAAGGACTTGCCCTATCTCTAAGACATCTTAATTTCCCAAATTTTGGTAAGAGAGGTGTTAAAAATCAGATTTTCAGGTAGAAGATAACTTAAACACTCCTTACCTTCAGCTTATTGACTCTTTCAAATAAACAACTCCAAATGTTTTCCTCCATTAATATCAATCTATAGAAAAAGTGTTTTTAAACAGTTTTATTTTCAAAAGCATCTTAATTTTGAGATGTTAGGGACATTGCCAACCAGATGAAAGAGGAAAGAAAAGAGGCAGAAAAACCAGTTTTCCCTTCAGCTCCAAGACTGAAACTTGTTTTCAGTCTGACCTAGTGGCCTGACTGCTGTCATCCTCCATTTCCTAAACCACAAAAATCAGTCTGGTGAATGGTGGAGCTAATCCAGACTGGTTTGAATTTATTTATTTCTGACCCCTTTGGGTGCCTGATAGGGTTCAGAGTTCTGTTGGGCTCATTTTTCCTATATCCAGTGACCCACTGCAAGCCCATCAGAAATTAATCCAACAAAGCAACTTAGCAGGCAAAAAGCTGTTTGTCTAAGCAGCACCATTTCTCACCAGCTGAAGTGAATACAGGAGGACAGAGGCAATGGTGGCATGAGCCTTCTTACTATGACAAACAAGATAGGCATGGAGATAAACGAAATAAATATTTTATAATTAAAATTAAATAAATTTCCAATATACACCAGACTCATTCAAAAGAAGTCTATGAAGCGTCACTAATTTTTACTTGCGTAACGACATTTGGCCATAAAAACCCAGCACTGATAATATATACAGGGTAAACATTAAGGGCTTTTATGGCTCAGGCTTTGGAGCTCCAGGAGCTTGGCAAGTCTCATCTCCCTGGTGCAATGAGCCAATCTCACCTTGGCACAGCAAAGTGGAGTTTAACCTGACTAAATGAAGCCATAACCTGTTATTAAAGGCACCTGTTTGCAATTATATCCAAGTGCAGTGGCTACAACAATTTCTCCACAGTCTTTTGGAAGTCTTACTTAAATAAACAAAGTTTTCCTTGTTTATGAAGGAATGTTATTTTGATCCAGCCACAGCACAACCACAACCATAAATTTTCCATCAGAGAGAGCACTGGCAGGGAGAAATGATGCAGGACCACGCAGCATGGGCAGCTGTAGATATCCAGGGATGGCTCCCATTATGTGCTCCAAACCAGGTATTTTTGAGCACTTGCAGTTGAGCCATTTCTACAGGAGTGAAGCTAAGCACAAGATGCCTCCTCTTGCCTCTGCACACACATGCCTGGCCCACAGTCCAGGAGCACCCTCTAACCTGGTTTGGTTCTGCCTCTGCACAGCCACTTTCTGCCGAGAGTCTCAGGGCACTGCAAAAGGAGGCAGCACAGAAACATCTGTCATGGGTTTCTGAGTAATGTGGTCTTAAGAGAGAGGTGAAACAGCAGGTTTACAGGGTGAAAACTATTTTTTATGTATTTCATATTTGAATCATTCAAGCTTCATTATTAATTTAAAGAGAATGAAAAAAATGTTTCACAGATTTTTACCCAGTTTTGACACTCAAGCATAGAATACCTTAAAGATGTAAAATAAATTAAATGCAATTTAATTTGACAGCTATATTCAGTGGTCATAGAAGAAAGCTAAGGCTCCAATTCTTTATACATAAAAGTAGTTTATTTAGGGTTTGCTGCTGTTTGAGCAGCAAAACAAGCACATACTTCCCCCTTTATCAGAAGAAAACACCTCAGTACAAACCCTAAAACAGAGGTTAAAAAAGTGTCTAAGCTAGGTTCTTAAACTTCTTGTTCAAATACACTCTGTAGGTTTCCAAAATAAACCCAGATTCACTTCTGAGACTCTGAATACTGCTATTTAAAAGCCTCAGTAAGACCTGAAAGTCTAATTTCAAGCACTCAGATTTGCAGCTTGCAGCCTTATTTACTAAAGAAGGAAAATAAAGGAAGTGAAATACCTTGAAGACAATACTGGGGAAGGTATTAAGCTGCTTGCTTGTAAATCTCACAGTATGATACTGTTCACGCAGTGAAGGAATACAGTTCTTGCATTCAAACAAGCACTTAAAACTACAGCACTTGAAGGCAACTGGAAAGATGAACTTACTAACCTGGTAATTGCTGGGACCTTTTCTGAAAGAGTAGATTGAATCAAAGATAATAACTAAGCCCATTCTTTCATATATATGAATGATATCAACTGAAAAACATTATTCCAAATCTCACAGGGACACTTTTCTGGATTAAGAAGAGGTTTTTATTTTCTGAAGGCATAAGAAAAAAAAAAACTTTGTAAATGAAAATTGGCTAGGAAAAGCATGTTCTAAAATTGTGCCACTGAAAAATTAGCCTTTATCTTCTAGAGTGAAAAGTATAGTTTGAGAACACATATAAAGTAGTTTCTCTGAGTTTGTTTTTTGCATCTGATGTGCAGCAATGATGCATGCTGATGTAAGTACAGCTATGTGTGGGGGATGGTCCCCCCCTCGACTTATGAAATAGGGGAATGAACATTTTGAAAATAAATGTACTTGTATCATTGAATTGTAAAAATATTCACAGGGGTTATGGATAGAATAGAATGCTATTTGAAATCTAGATCTTAAAACTTAGAATCTTATTTCCAGGGGACAAAAAAGCTGTGCAAAAAGACAATATTTATTACAGACTCATCAATACAACACAATATTAGTACTGGAATAAAATTACTTTACAATACTTCTAGATTGGTAGTTGCCTATAATAATGTAATTTTTTATTGAAATAATATTAATATAAAAAAACCTTACTTCATTCTTCACCCCTCCCATTTATTTTTTCATGTCAGGAAAATGAGCTGAGACACATGTGTGTCCTCATCCTTCCCTTTTGGAATTTTATCTTCAGGGTTTCCAGGGAAAGGAAACTACAGATATCTTAACAGCAGCCCAGCACAATTTTTTTACCCTTCCCTAAGCAGCCATATGCTTCTCCAGGGTCCACACCAGCAGTGGTTACCAATGCATCTTCAGTTCAGCAGACAAAGAGAAGAGGGCATCAAAAGCAAGAAGGAATAGCAGATTCACCAGTACTAATGCCAGAGGAAACAAATTGAAGCAAACAGCCAGAGTGTAACAAGTGAACTGAAGAGTTAACAAATAAATCTTCATGTGGACAAATACATTACTGTTAATAACCTATAAGATGCACAACAGCAGCCCACCAAATGAAACCAGTACTCATGTTTTCTAACTTAGCTATTTCTTCTTCTGAAGGCATTTTTGTGGCACATAACTGTGCAAGAAGCAAATATAAGATTGGATTGTTCTATTCATCATCAAATTATCACCAGCTCTGTCTGCTTGTCTCATTTGTGCCTCACATTGAGGACCAATCCCTGTCTCTGCTGCCAAAATGGCTTTTGGCACTGAAGACCAGTGGAGTAACATTTGCAGATAGTCCTGCCAGAGTCATCACAGACAAGAACATCATCTCTCCCTGACACTCAAGCTCTGAATTATCAGGGTTACCACAATATTGTGTTTGAGAGGACCATACTTCCACCTCTCAAAGAGTTTGAGTCCTCCCTAGCTGCGCAGTAATTTTTAGAGAGCTATAAGCATGACCTGTGCTTGATGCACCAATAAAAGCAGTGATTTGCCTCTCGAGGTCTGTCTTGACTCCTTCCCTCCAGGACCATAACAGTTTTCAAACAGCTGACTTGCACTGAAGTCTGAAAAGTTAGTCAAACAAGAGTCTCTGGAGTACAGAAGATAATTTTTCTAAGATTTCCTCTATGGAGCTCAGTGCTGCAAGAGCCAAGTAAAAAGTTCAGCCTAACTCTCTGGCAGTAAGAAAATAAGCTGTTCTTACTGATTTGACTTTGATGCAGTAAGGTTTCCCACACACACACTTCATGCAAACACATGCAAACCCAAAGAAATGAAACTATTTCTTGTACAGTCTTGGAAGTAAAGGAGAAATAAAAATGTTAAGTAAACCCACATTAACTTATTTTTAATAGAGAGGAAAGCTGAAGTCAGAGAAATGCATATTAGGTCAACTTAGTTTATCAATGCAGCTATCAACAGTAATATTATAATGGAGATTAGCTGGTTCCACCAAGTCAGAACCCTGGTGTCTCATGAGAAAAGCTCCTCATGGTCAGTGTTGTAGCCATAGAAAACCATAAGTGGGTATAAGCAGAGCTGGTCAATAGTCAGGATCCCCCATATCCAGAGTAGCAAAGGTTCTTCATTTGCCTTACTGTCCATTGTGGCAGTCATAAATTATATTGTTTGTGTAGGCAGCCATCTCATCTGACACCAAAATATATCTGCTCCCTGGTGAGTCAGGAATTAATAAAATAAGAACTAAAACCAGCAAAAATTAGTATTTTTTTCCTTCTGTATCATATTGCTCACACTTTTCTAAAGCTTCTGTGAACCATGAAGGGTGCAGAGACTCCATGCAGAGTACCAAAAAGCAAGAATTATCCTTTTTAGAAGTACAAGAGAAAAAAAAAGTATCTTTACTCAGATTTAGTCATAGGATGACACAATATCTGCAAGTCCAGTACTCAGTGTAGACTGACCCTTCACAAAAAAAATTGCAGGCAAATGCCTTTGTGCATGGTCTCAAAGCTATTATTTTCATATGTGATGGAGCTATTCGAGGAGGATCAGCATAAAGTCAACTAGTAGAGAATGCTGCAATTTTAGGTTAATTTATAAATCCTTGTTTTAAATGGGTACAATGTATTTTAAGAATCTGATCTTCCCAAATTGTGTACATAACCCGGATCAAACTCTGCATCTTGAAGCTAGGTTTGGATTTCACTAATTCAGACACACCTCTGTGTGTCAGTTGCCCTCTTGGAAAGTGGAAGGTGTTTTGGCTTTCTCTACTCAACACTGAAAAATTGAGAAAACAGCCAACAAAAAAAATCCACAGAGAGCTCCAGAAGTTATATACCACTGACAAAAACATTAAGTTTTTTAACTTCCTAGTTATCTATAGAACTTCAAATATATTACAGTGATTGCATCATTCTGATGCCCAGCCCAGGCTGATCAAAGTCCCCAATCTGATTTTTTTAATGGGTTATGTGTAGAAAGGTTAGGCAGTTAATATAAATAGGCTTTTCCTCTTTCAGCATGTGCTCTTTGGGGAGATCAGAGGCTGCAAGGTCTAAGAACTCAGGAATGTTCATGAGGGAGCATTTAATCCTCACTGTGGAGGCAGAGAGTTACTCTGCAAATCAGATCTAAAGAAAAAGATGACAGGGTAAGGTCCAGTTTGCAGAATCATAAATTATGTACCCCTTGAATTCAATATATTTTTATATTAAAAGAACTTCTTTCTTTTTTAGAAAACAGAACACATTAGAAATAGAACTGGTACAGCAGAACTGACCTTGGCTGTAAGTATTGGTTTTATTCATACTTCATCATGAGACATAAAGGGAAAAAAAACCTTTTTTTGCCAAATATGTATCTGCAAATTTTTTCCTGGCAGTATTTGTTTCCAAAAGAAAAGCAGGGGAACCTTACTTTTTTTAGTACTTGAAAAACTTATTTAAACTATTGAAACTTTCCTTTTCAGAATATTTTGCAATGCTATGTTCTCAAACACCTAGATTGTCATAGATCTATCTAGATTGGACACTCCTGCAGCTGTATGAGTTGTTTCTCCATACAGGACAGGTTCATCTTCATTTATAGCAATTTAAAAACAAGTTTAGTAGCAGCATAATTATCATAGTGAACAAAGTAAATAAAAATCCATAAATAGTTCACTACTCTGAGCTATCTAGCGATGTCAAACCAGAAATTTTGAGTCAACAGAGCCTGGTTCTGAAGACCTGTTTGCAGAATTTACCCAAGCACTTTGGAGAAGTCAAGTAAGAAGTAAATCCATAGCAAAAGTGTCCCTGAGGAAGCCATGTCTCATTTTGTACCATTATTTCAAGTTGTCACTGCCACTTCAGCTCTGGCTGAAATGTTGGTAGTTTTTTTTTTTTTGCCTTTAACTTCATGATAATTAAATCCAGTTATTAAAGAGGCTTTTTAAAAGGAATTGCCAGTGTTTCATAGCCAAATGATTTTCTTTGAAGTTAACAGTAATATCACACAACATACCAAGATTCTTTTATAGATAAAAATCCTATGATGGGCACTGAATGATTAGAAGAATAGGCCAGGAAGTATTTATGTAGCATCAGTCCCTGTGCAAGCAACCTTATTTCTACTGAGGCAAAAGGAGCCTCTGCAAATTCTTTCAGAGATGCCTTGTACTGGTTTTACCACTTGTGGTAGACATTAGCTCTTTTTTCTGATCTGTATGTTTTGAAACTCATTTGGATTAGAGCTTTCACGTTTTCATTTCTGAAGGGCACTTTTAAATACAATTAAAACTGGTGTCAGAAAGAAAACTCTGTTATCAAAGTAGAGAGGAAAGGGGCACTCAGCATACCATAACACATTGTCTGTACACATTGTCTTCTTCATACTTAGGTAACTCCTGAATGTCTGCTCAGCAACATTCCACAAAGACACTAAATTAAACAGAAAAAGTCTAATGCTGTTACCACTGTGTCTTACTTTTATAGTCTTGTTTGGTTGTGGTAGAATTCTCTTCTCAACACACTGTTTTCCCCCTCTGTTGATTTTGCTAGGTGATATTTTCTCTACATATTTGTATAATTTAATTTCTGCCTTTTTTATAAGGCAAATACCCTTGGGAATGAAGCACAGGAGAGACTTGGATACATCAAAGATGGCTACAAAAGTCTGCTGGTGCCAAAGTCTTGAGTTGGCCCAGTTATCCTGCTAGTTACTATTATGTAGTTTCCAGTTTTCTGAATTTTTTGTAGATGAAGTACATGAGTGTTGTTCTCTGTAGGGTGACACATAGTTATTCACTCAAGGACTCATTTACTCCTGTGGCTCTAAACCAAAGCAGCAACAGCCATCAGCTATGAGAAAGAACAGAGGATACCCATAAATACCTGCTTCTGGTAAATTCATAAATAAAGCTGGCCTGAAGTCCTTCCATGCATACATATTGTGTGGCTTTGGGAAGAGGAAATAAAAATGGCTACAGTGGAAAGGAGACTAAGAGGAACCTACAGAAACACATAGAAAAAAAATCCACACACACACAGGAAAAAAAAAACCCACACACAAAAAAAACCAAAAAAAAAAAACAAAACCAAAAACCACCAGAATTAAGCACTTATAGGGAGCAGATGCAAAGAGACAGAATGGTAAGAAAAGCTACAATGCACTGAAACACATGGGCTGAAAAGAGGTTACTATAAACCTAGGAAAATAATCTTTCAAAGTGCAGACAAGGAAGTATTTCAGAGGGGAAACCCACGGAGGTATGCAAAAGCAACAACAGTTTCTTTTTAGGGAATATAGCAGCTCCAGACCAGCTTTGGTTTCTAGATACTAAAAGGTACAAGTAGGCAGAAAACATAGACAAAATAATCACCTTCTGTTTTGCCACTTGTAAAGATCAGTTTAGAAGATTTGGCTTTCCTGGCATATCTATCCACGATAGGAAAGTATTGGCTGAGTAAGATGAATTACAATAATGTATATGCTAGTTTTAGTCATAATAATGCCAGCGAGTTAAATTAGGGCAATATAAATATGCTTATATTTCTGCAACAAAATGTCTTGTCCTAGCACAGGCTTAGGCTGACAATCTGTATCTGAGCAAGACTTCACCTTTCCTTTAAGTAAAATTAAAAGTTCATTTCAGAAGGTGAACACTTGCAATAATGGTTTGGTTTTGCTCAGCTCTCAGTGTCACCTGTCCCTCACAGCATCTCCAACTGCTTTTTCTCTCCAAGAGCTTCAAGCTGCCATGCAAGTCGTGCAGACACATGGCAAATTAGTATTTCATTATTGTTTTGTCAATGGTGAAATTTTAAACAATCTGAGCATATGACATAGCCAGTTGCTTCCTGTAGGCTCCCAGGCTAATTGACACTTCCACAGGCTGCACAATATCTCCCCTGCACACCCAGCTGCAGTCAAACCCAACTCCAGTGACAATTTCATCAGCCATGCAAGAGCTTGATCAAACACTTTGCTCAGAGCTGCTGCACACACAGCTGTAGTAATCTGTGCTTTGAACACTTCAACCTAGGTATAAGCTGGCTCTAATTTACTCAGGTATCCTTGGAAGATTTTTCTTTGGCCAGAAGAAATTCTGCAATGATACATAGGAAAACAGACCCCAACAAGATTCTGAACTTGTCTGTCATTAAGTATTTCACATATCCCTACTTATTTTGAATCCTGTGTTTGTCACTGTGGATGATCCCAAAACAGACTAGTGATGGTTTTGTTATGAAATTTTACATGATTTCATAAAAATTCTTACTTTGGTACATTGCCTTATAAGGTAGGGTCTTTTTATTTTAAAATAAAACACTTCAAGCTCTTATTGATTATTAGCAGTGCATTAGAAGACAAAATTCACCTTGGGCTTTGTTCAAGTCTCTCTGTAACATACTACTATAATCTACATATGTAAAAAGAAAAATATAATAGTGGCAATAGAAAGGTGCAACAGCTAACAGTGAACTAAAGAAATGTGCTCTGCAGGAAGGCTGAAAAATCTCCAGTTCAAGGTACTACACAGACTACCTGCTAGCTACATATTTTGAGTTCCTGTGGATTAGAAAAAGGAAGTATTGGATAACACTTAGCTCTTTAATTTTGTTTTGTTTTTTGTTTTCTTTTTTCTCAAATTGAGAAAAAAGTATATGCTGATAAAAATCAAAACAAAAATATAAGAAATTCAGACTGCCTTTTTTCTGCACAGAGTAATCTTACTCTTTTGATCATATTGCTTCTGTAAATATCACTAATTCTTCCACCTTAAAGTAATGGCCTTGCCAATGATTTGTACTATTTTTCCTTCCTTTGCTTTTACTATGGTGCTCCAATTTCATCTCACTTACAGGAGACATATATAAAAATTGTAACAACCTTGGCTTTTGAAGAACAGCTGTGCTAATATGGTCATTTTAGTTTGCTGAACTTAAAACTTAGCATCTTTCTACTCATTTCACCTATTATTGCACAGAAGCTCTTTGAATTCTCAGTTCCTTTCAGTGAATTTAAGGCAGTTACAGATTTTATATGGTCTCCCTCAAAGATGCTCTTTCCCAAGCTGATGGTGATAAAGTGTTCAGAGAACTTCCAGGTTGTACTATCAAAATATCATAAAATAGCCATGCTTGATACTGTCTCCTGTGTTCCTTCAAAGGCTGCATGCTGCGTTTTCCTTCATCCAAGCATCTCTGCCACACCCATTTAATCCACTGTGTCTTCAAGAGACTGACACCAGTAAAGATGCCAGTTTATTCAAGGTTTCCTGTGAGGAAAAAAAAGGGTTTCCACCCACTCTTTCAGCAGACTCCCAAAAGTGAGCAATTCCAGCCCAGAAGTTGCCAGTGCCACCTCTCCAAAATACATCATCTTGCATGCTCTCAATCTCACTACCACTAGTAATGAATTACAGGGATCCTGTGGTTTTTACTAAAGGATTAACCCACAGGGCTGAAGGATTCCACCATCAGGAGGAACAGTCCTCAAGCACAGGTGCATTGCTGGACTGGGTTACACCTCTGCAGCCTGGTGCTGTCACTTCAGGCTGGGCATGTTACCTCTCCCTGTAGAAACACTGACCTTCACTGGAGTCAGCTGCAAAGAGCAATCATTTGTGGGAGTACAAATGCTCCCAGCTGCTCCCCACTGCACCAAAATATGCTTCACCATACGAAGCCACATGAACAATCCTGATATTTTAGTAAATATTCTCCCCTAGAATGCACATCAGACACATCCTGAGCTGCTTGGGACACTCTTACATCCATTTTCTGGGTTTCTGTCATTTATTTTTCTTTATTTCATTTTTCCGTGGCTCTTCCATTTCCAAAATCCTTTGTATGTTTAAATGAATTGCTAGTATTCCATCAACTTTAGTCACCACCTCTCAACAACTGCACTTCTATTACTTTTCATCGTGACTCAAGCAATATAGTTATAACAACTACATTTGTAAATCCTCTGAGCTGTCACTTCCAACAGCTGCAACCTGCTGATTGCTCCTTTCCTCCCTGCATTCTCCAGCCCTTTTACCTCCAAGAAGTTTGTTTGAAATGTCTTTTTTTTTTTTTTTGGTGGAATAAATTCTGCTTTTAAATGTAGAGACCTTCTCCCATGCTTTTGAGCCTGACTGAATTTTAACAAGGGGTTTTAAACAAAAATTAAATTAGCATATGCCAGTTCTCCCTCCATGTACTCACATCACTTTTCCACCATCATTTATCTACCTCAAAGCTGATAAACACACTGTATGTATTAGCATTTTAGCTAAAAGATGCACCAGCAAATTCTTTGCAAGTCCCATGGCAAATCCATGAGATAGTTATTTCTTTCTGATTTGTCTTTATTGAAGTTGGGTTTTGTCTAGCTGTGACTGCTGCTGACTGCCCACAGTGAGCACATGACCTTTATTTCAGGCAGGATTAGGCCAATCCGATAAGGTCAGAGCTCAGAATGCCCAGGAAATTTTTGTCCCAATTTCCAAGTCAAAGGGAAAACAGAGGTGTTAGGGTAGCTCAAGGCATGGTTCTCCAGGGCAGCTGAATATGACTGGAATGGAAATTGGTATGAAAACTGCAGAGAGAAAAGGGAATCCCCTCTATAGGTTATAGACTCAAGTTGCTCTTAATATACCAATGGAAAGCATTGGTATGTTCTGGCTTTGAGGCAAAATTATATTTTAAGACTATGATTTTGTGGAATAACCTCACTATTGTCCTGCACAGTTCCAGCTCTGACCAAAGCAGAAGAAATTTTTCTTTTATTTGAGCATACATTAGTATAGGTTAGCAAAATTCACAATAAACATATCAAAGAATTTCCAAGAACAACAAAACAATATTTGTAGTCTTAATTGCAACTGACTTTTATCCATTTCAACTTCTAGCTTTTTTCCATCTAGCTCAAACAGTAGTGGTAAAGACTGATTTTAGAGAGACTAGTGCAGGTAATGGACCATTGGTTAGAGCCATAATGATTGTTCATGGGTTCCTGTACCAATCTAGATTTATAACAACTTCAACACCCAACACAACTGTCTGACATAAGAGTACTGCAACTAAATATTCTGAGTGATCAGCCAAAAGTCTGTTGTGTGTAAACATAAAAATTTAGGTCAGAAACACAGCAAGTTGCCAATACAGAACAGAAATTGTTTTCACAGTATTCCCTGAAATGGCATCAACCACAAATCCTGAAAATGTCTGTCTTTCAGGACATCTGGCTTCTTAATTTTTCTTATTATTTGCATACATTAAAGTCTCTAAGGAGCTCCTAACTAATGTGTTTCTTCCTTCTCCATCTCATAACTCCCACCTATCACCAAGTATTTCACAGCCTCTGTATGAGCTTTTTCATCTCCTAAAAATTTCTCTTCTACTAGATTTGTTTTGCAGCTTCTTTATTAGGAATGAATAGGAATTTTTTAAAATTTTCTCCTCTATGGTAATTTACCTTCCAGCTTATGAAAAAAATTGGAATATTTTTGCTAGCATGAAGAAGGCGATTTAAATTGAAAAAGAAATCCTATTTGTTTCAATAAAATGATGTCATCTTTCTTTAATTCACTGTGGGGTTTTTGTTTGGTTTTTTTTGTTTGTTTGTTTTGTTTTGTTTTTTTAGGGCTTGGGGTTGGGTTTTTTTCACATTCTTCACTGGAAGGTATAACACGATATAAAACACTGAAGTTGTTACAGTAGAAATAAGTAACTACATAGTAGGGGGAAGTTATTTTTTAAAATAGATGATGTTGAGTTTCAGTGGAATTTTCTTCCTCTTGAATAGCAATATTAAATCCACTGAAAGTAAAGACTAATATCTTTAATAGTAAACAATTGACATTGTCCACAAACAATATATCTAACAGATTAATAACTCTTCTTTTCCAATAAGTAATTCTAATCTCCAGACTATATAAAAACCCTAAAAATGAAAGCTTTTTGTATCAGGGCTTCTCATTTTACTAAGGATTATTTTGTGAGTATGAGGGGTGTTACAGAATGCACTACAAAAGAACTCTGCCAAACAGTTCAAAGACAGTTTACAGTACCTGTACTGCTTCCACTAAACACGGCTTTTCGGCAATATACAGAACTTTAAAAGAATTCTAGACAGGTCATGCCTTTTTGCTATGCTCAGCAGAAGGCTCAACACAGCCATCCTTTAAATCATATCTACAAAGCACTTCTAGTGATATTCTGAGATCCCTTTCTAAGGAAGTATCCTCTGGCTTTAACTTTAAAAAGCTTACAAAACTCTGATTGATTGCAACCATTTGTTTCCAAGGGCTTTATTGCCTAACCATAGATCAACTTGGCTTGCTTTAGTCATTAACAACAGTACATTATTAGACCAATTATAACATTCTAAAAGTTTAATTTGTAAACTATTACAAATAATTATTGTTTCACAAAATGAGGTTTCCATTCTATTACTAACATACATTAGCAACACCAGTTCTGGTCTAATTGTAGCTTTGATTTAAGATACTTAAGTCAATTTTATTGATAAGCAGTGTCACCTACAATATATTACAGATGATCTGAAAGTTTACAGACAAGAAGCTAAAGATACTGCTGTAAGGATATTTTTGTTGTTCCCTACACTTTGATTAGTTTCAGAAACCAGACAAATGATGCCAAGGACAATCCTGGGAGGGAAATTATTGCCTGGTGATGCAACTTGTCATTTATTTTAATCCTGTAGGAAAGTTTCATCCTGCCAGCAAAAGAGGATGTAAATGTTTGCTGTTGTATTTACAGACCTTTCCAAAAACCCAGTAGAATTTGGATAGTTCACTATAGTATCAACAAACTCAATTGTATGCATTTTTTTCTTGCATTCAAATCAAGTGAGTGCAGAAGTCTTAGTACACTTTCAATTTTCCTTCCTTGATTATTTAATAGAGTTGTCTGGGTTATGCTTAGAGACCCATGGAAACATTTGTTCCTGTCAAGCCATATCTGCTTTTATTGTGGTGGGGTTTTACTCTAAGGTTTTCCAAGAGAGGCTCTACTCTGCTAGAAGCTATGAAGCTCTATCAAGTTTGATGGGTTTAATCTCTGATTGGACTTCTGAAGAATGCAGTTAGGCTGTCTTTGTGTTGTGCCTTGCACATCAGAAAGAAAAGATCCAGAGAAGCTACAAGAAGCGCTCAAGAAAACAAATAATGTCCCCTGTCACATCCCTGGGAAAGACCAGTCAGCTCCATTAGTGGAGGAAGATATAGGTCAGGCAATATGCAAGATGCTTAGTGCCTTCATTTTCCATATTATAAAGAGATTCATTTTAGCTGACATATAGGCTTACAAGCAAATTTCAGGATAAATGGCATAAACTCTGCTATTAACTGTGTTAGAGACACTTTAAATATCTCTATCAGTACAAACATCACAGCCCTTTTAGCTTGCACCCTTCCAGTATCAGAAGAAAAGCAGTAATGCAAGATGGGTTAAGAGATAGAGCCAGGGAGATGCTAAATGTCATCGAGGCTTCTTCAATGGAAGTAGTGTCATCACAAGGAACTAGTGTTTGAAGGTGAGAGGATGGAACGAGTTTTGCCTGATTCCCAATACTTATGATGTCATATTGAAGAATTTGTATCCCAGGTAAAAGACGTGGAAGTAGAAGGAACATGATGAAACAAATTATGCAAGGAAAAATTATCTGATAGAGAGAGATAAAAGAGCTGGAAGAAATACAAAGCATCAAAAAATAAAAGACTAAGAAGACTACTCCAGAGACAATCATGCTGCGTATAGTTGGCAGATACTTCGGGGACTAAATTTTGCAGTAGTGGATAAAGTGATAGTTCCTCAAGCACTGCACAAGTCCTTCAACTAGCAAGAGCCATTAGTACTGTTGGTCCATCACATGGAGAGGGCATGCAGGCAGAAAGGAGGGGTCTGTGGCATGAAGCACTGATGTGGTGACTTGGCTCACTTGGCCAGGCTTAAGCCAGCAGTCCCTGCAGTCCACTGAACTCCACCCAGCATCGAGTGAGTTTGCAAGGTCTTCACACTGTCTTGAAAACAGTAACAATATATTGATGGTACATCAAGTCACCTGAAAAGACAGTTTTGGATAAATTATGTAAGAATGTCTAAACTCTTACACAAGCAGTGGAAATTAACAGTATTCCAAAAGCACTTGGAGCACACCACAGCTTGGAGAGGGACAAAACTGGGGGCTGCACATTAATTCGTGGCTTGAACTCAACCCCGTGGTGGAATGAGGAAGGAATTGGCTTGATCACATCCTTCTTCCCTCTGAAACTGATCATTCCTTTTGAGGATCTTTTGAAGGCAGCTGTCATGCAAGGCTGTAATTCTTAACCCATTCTCCCAGTGCTAGTTAGTCTAGCTTAATTATTTTTTCCCCTTTCTGTTTAAAGAATTCCATTAAGTTTAAGTTTTAATCAAGGGCTAAAGCCAAAAATGTGCTAATACTGGAGTGGGGACATTAAAACAAGCAGTTTATTACTCTAAACATTACATAGCTATGAGAAACTTTCTCCTCATTTTATAGTGCTAAAATTGCTAGTGTGCATAGGAGCTCTGTTACCAAAGAAGGACTCACAGAAATAGAAGTTTTCACTGTGTTTTGCTTATTAAGCAGCCTTATTGTTTTAAGAAGTAGTCAATTAATCATTGAAAATGTTGCCCTGACTATAATTAATAACTACAGACAAAACACTATAGGAAAAAGACAAGGTAAATCAAGAAAAGCAAACATCTCCAAGAATAGATTTTTGCTCTCTTTATTGCTCCAGGAGCTCACAGATTGTTCTAACAGAACCTATGGTTGAACTGCTTAAAGTAAAAACATGGAGAAAAAGATAAATGGCTGTTGAACCACAGCCACTTTTGAACATTTATATGCAGGAATAGAGAAAAACCAGACAAAAAGGATTGAACAGTAATACAGTGCAGGTAAAAATGGATATCAAGAATATGAAACCAAGCTCTTCCATCTTTCATGTGGAAGCATTAAAATCACACACTGGTAACAACTATATAAAGATGTGCAATCTGAAAGCCAAATTTTGCTTGAATGCACAAATTTTCTAATCACTTTTCATAAGCAGGCAACTGGAAGCCCTAAGCAAGCAGGGATGGACAGAAGGAAGTAAGAAATAAGCACTTGAAGCAGTTCTTTAGATGCCACCAAATAGCCCAGCTACTATTTCAAAAACCTGGGTCTCCATCTAAGGGCTATAATGTAGGATAATACAAGATATTATCCACCCAGTTTCTGCAGAAGCTTCTATTGTTCCACATTATAAATTGAGGTATGCACTCCTTTAATTCCACCTATACCAAAATGAGTTCTAACATATATTAAATATATCCAAAACATAAATATACTAGCCAATATCATTAACCTAGCAAAAAATTTGTAATACAGAGTTTGCAAAAGGAATCTTACATACATAGATGTGGCAAGCATAACTGGGAAGAACTTGTTCTACAAGTCAACAAGGGCCATCTCCACTGCTTGCAGTTAAATAAAAACCAGGCTTGGTCTTTAAAGCTAATTAGAACACCATTTTTTTGTAAAACACTGGCTAGCAAAAAATTTACTAGTATAAAGTGTAAAACATTTTAAGCCCACTGGCTTAAAATAGGCACTCTATATATGAAATGATTGACAAATATTTATGGTTTCCATTTTATGTATGAGAACAATATACAACATGTTATAATACATTCATTCTAGTTGTGTATGTACTAAGTCAATAGAAAGACTAGAAATGTATGCATTATTCGTTGCTAATTTTTTCTAAAAAGCTATATATAAACTCCAAATCCTATTTCCATTCTTTTCACTTTCTATTCTCTCCTTTGCAACACATTTCATATTTTAAATTATAAAGGTGCAACACAGGATGTCATTTGGATGTCAAAGAAGCAATCAGCTGGAGACTATCATTCAGAAGCTACTTAGAGACATACTGAAAATTTTTTAACCTTTAAAAAATGCTACAGTATATTGAGAATATAAGAATTGCCTCTATTACTTCCCGGAATGCTGAATTTTATTTATACTTAGGATTATTGCCTTTACAAAGTACTAAATTCAGTGAATGCCTGTCTCAAATTATGACAGCGATTTCTATGTAAGGAGACATGCTGCTGAATTCAAGGACTGCAGAGCAAAATACTTGAAAGGAAACAAAAGCCCTTGCAAGCTGCACAACAAGTACAGTCGAGAGTCATCATCAAAGCCCTTCACCTGAGCACAGTTTTCATCCCAGACTAACACCAGAGGCAGGCAGAGATAAAAGCACATCCCAATGTTACTGCTAAGTGGCATATTAAAAGCTCAAGCGACTACAGAGCAAGGAATTCACCTTTCTAGCATTTTTCTTAAATAAACATATATATATATATATATTTATTTGATCATTGTTGACGCCTTCTTTTTGCATTGATGCGGTACTCAAATGTGCAGTTTGGGATGGGAAAACAAAAGGTTTTCCAAAGTAATGGCAATCATAAGTGTAAATGTTAACTTGTATTGCGGGGCACACCTGCACACACAGACACTGCCCCAGATCTTTTCCTCTCCTGCTGCACAGAACAAGCTTCTCCAACACACTCATTTTTGATTGATGAGACAAATTCTTACTCCATTTACAGCCTCTAATTGTTCCTACACAAAATCAAATGTTACTCTTCCCCTTTTTAAACCTCGCCTGATGTGTCTATTTTTGCTTTCTGATTAGAGGTATAATGCAGAAGGGGAGAGACTGAAGCATGAAGATGTTTTCCAAAACAGAAATTCAAGGAAAAAATCTAGATTTTAATAGTTACACTATGACGGCAGCTAGGAATTTTATTTATTAGTAGCTTTGCAGTGCATACTTACTATGATTTAGTCACCCATCACTTTGGACTCTTCTCAGAGGTCCTTTGGCTATATTTATTATAGACACCTATGATGAAGGCAATGTCTTTGACAAGGGTTGTTCAAACAGTATATTTTATATCCTTAAGCTTCTCCCTGCCTATTGGATTTCTATTACAGAGCATGAAAATAATTCTTTGGTTAAAACACACGAGGTTAGAAAGAAGCAGAGTCACAACCTTGTTCATGGAATTCAGAGTCCATGACAAGTCTGCAGCCACAATCCTGACCTCAGTAGGAAAGGGTCACATAGCAGATAACACCAGAAATTTGGATCTTGAGATCTAAAATAAAAAGCTGCAACATATAACACATCAAAACAGTTTATGCAGTTGCAGTGCTAAACAATTATTGCACTTTCTGGAGCAGTTAAGAGATTGCAGACAAGACAACAAACAGCACTCACACATAGGAACTTATCTATACTGAAGCAGAGGACCTTTGACAGAAGCAGCATCCACAGTATTATTCTTTCCAAGTAATAGTATGGGTAAATAAAATCTGTTTGGGAAGGATGGGCTTGTATTGTCTGTGACAGTGAATTAACCTTCAGGGAGCCATTCCTGTCTTTCAGCAAGTATTTTCAGAAGGATAAAGGGAAATTCTGCATTTGAGAATAGAAAACATCTCCACAGCCATTTTCCAGCCCCCAGCTGCAGCATCCAAGGCTCAGAGCAACTACAGCATCTAGGCATGGGGAAAAGGTGTTTATTTATTTATTTTATAAGTTCAGGAATACTCATTGATTTTAGTTTTCTTTCTATTGGGTTAAATTTGAACAGGAGGCAAATTATGAAACATTTGGAAAAGCACTTGGAAGAATACATTCCACCCTGCAGGTGCTTCTGCACAAACTCATTCCAAGCTCTGAAGACCAGCCCCAGTGCTGTAATCAGACACTGCAGTCAGTGTCAGGAAGCACCTCCCCACCCACTGCAAACAAGTAGAGGAATCTGAACTATTCCCCCTAAAACAGGACTTCAAACATTCAGTTGTTTGGTTTTTTCCCTAAAGATTCAGCATGGAAAAGTGGTCATTAATTGTTATTGCAGTTATTCTAAACTTTGACATATATTATTTTGTTGAAGGGTAAAATTATCACCCAATAAGTACCTGAAAGACTCAAAAGACCATCTTAAATAAAACTAAATAGAGTTTTAATTTCTTGACTGGGAGAACATCACGTTTAGATGCCAGACTGGCAATATTACTTGTGAATACTATTCAATTCTGCCATTTCAAAGCTATAAGGGATCAGTCTGGGGATTGTGCAAAGTTCCATCCAATTAAAAAAACCTAGGCTAAATAAAGCATTCAGTAACTTCATTGTAACATCAGAGAATTACACTAAAAAAAGACTGCTAAATGACTGAAAATTTGTTGACATTTAATGAATTATATCCCTTTGCAAAAAATGCAGGACAGATGATTTCAAAAATGTTATTATAAGTGGAAACTATAATAGTAATTTTTCCAAAAAGTAATCCAATTTGTAAATTTTCTGAAAAGTTTGAACAACATTATTAAGGGTGGAATCCAAAATGAAGGTCAGCATTAGAATTCCCAAAACAAGAGTCCAGTGTTTACTTTGGTCTCTTTACGACCTATTATTATTATTGAAGCAATTATAATCTTAGGCTTTCACTTCAAAGGGGTAATTTGACAGTAATCATTTATTTTCAGACATTCAAATACAACTACTTCTCTGCAGTATGGTAACACCTTGCATGGCCACATTTGATTTTTTAAAGTAAAGTCTGACACCAGATTTAACACAAGGAGAATTTTTCTGCTCAATACAGATCAGATCACTCAAAGACTACAGAGAACAAGAATGCCACTTGGAAACATTTGGCAACTTCTAATTTTTCCAGTTTTCACTTGCTAAATCACATTTTACCTGCTTAATTTTCAATAGTTCAGGGTCATGTTAGTCTAAACTAATGCCTTGGAGACCTATGAGATTTAAAATCAAAAACAGACTTACAAATATTTTATAGTAGTGATAATATATAACAGTACAAAGAATAGAAGAGCTCAGAACACACAGAGCTGGGCTCTGGATCAGACCACATGCAATGAGTATCAAAAAAGTGCTTCATACACTGTGCATACACCAGTACTTTCATTGCTGTCGCTGAAATACTGCTTAATAATGTCAGGGTGGTGCAAAACATCCCATTCTTTCTGGAAAGCCATCAATAGATGATATCCTGGATGAAACAGAGGTGAACTTCCAAATGAGACCAATGTGAGAGAAAACAGCTTGCTCTGCAAACTGAGGCTCCTGCTGCCTGTCTCACTCTCTGAGGTGCAGCGTTGTATGTTGTATTATATTGCTTGAAAACAAACTGTATTGATAGGAGACAAGAATAAGTTTACCTAATCTAAATATGTAGTATTCCAGAAAAAGAAGGGCAGACAGAAGGCCAAAATCATGAATTATGCATACTGTATCATCAAACTCCTATCCTACTTTAGAGCTGGAGCAGGCTTGCACGAAAAATGAAATTAGGATGGAACTTATATTGTACAATTTTCTCCATAACTGATTCTTACTCACCTTAAATGTAAAATTTTATTTAGCTTATATCACAGGAAGGCATCCTTATTAAAGTAGCACACTTACATGCGTCCCTTTGAAAGGATTTAATGCAAACAAGTCTAAAATAATTGAAGGGGAGACATTTTCTGACTGTTCTCAGAAGAGCTTAGTGAAGAAGAGGATAGCAGGAAAGAATTACTTTATTATATTGATTTCCTTAGGAAAAAGGAAAAAAAAATCAAAGTAAGGTAGGTCAAACAAACCAATTCTCTTCTGTAAAAATCAATAAAAGCATGCAGAACATGAGCAAATTTACATGTAAACAAGGGTTTGCAACCATAGTGGAAAACAAGATCTGCACATCATTACTCTAATAAGGCAGGTAATAGAAGAGTCTAGCTTGGGTCATTACTGCACCACGCCATTTTAAAATAACTCAAAGTGCAATGTATGTGCATTTTCACTAATTTAATCAAGCAATTAATCTGAAATGACAGATTATACATTACAGCCCACTAAAACATGTTGAATCAAATCATATGACAGATCTGTAGCTACTTAAAACACATCTACCTAAAGCTGAAAATTTGCTCTGTGTGAAGCTGCAAAGCAGTCTAAACTTCTACCCAAGTCATATATTCATAACTCACTGCACTCCAGTGTCCCCTCCAGTAGGTGGCTGGGTGACTTCCATCTGTCCAACTGCTTCTGCAAGACCTTGAAAGATCTTGTGCTGGAGAAATATGTCTGTCAGTTCCCAGCCAGTATTGGCTTCAGCAGCTGTTTACTGTAATAGCCTGGAGCTGTTCAGGAAAGGAAATAGTTTTGTTATTGGAAAACCGTGCTGCTGTACATCTGTGAGAAATAAAGACATGCAATGGGTAAGTAAACACATTAGAGTGAACCCAAACAAACAAAAATGAAAGTCTTTAACAGCTTAAAGTATTTTTCTTAAGTATACCATCTGTGTCTAAGTATCAATTATATAAAATCAAGGAGATGGATATAAATACATAATAAATTGTGGTCTGCTTAAGTACACGTTTGTTTAATAAAGAATGTATTGCATAAAGTTATCACAGCATAACTTTAATTCTGACCTTAAATAAACACTATTAGAGGAGACATTTCACATTCTAAACATAACAACAATAACTAATTCTGGAAAAGAAAATAATTAAAATTTATTTATTTACACATTAATGACATTTATTGACAAGCATTAGATAGAAGTCTGCATATATACATTTTGCTAGATTAAGTGGGAAAATACTTTAGTAAGATATCTGGCAGAATTGAGAGAATTCATAGCAATTAAAGGTGCTTTAAAATTCTACAGCATGTTAGTATATTAAACTATTAAAAATGCTTGCAATAGTATCCATTAACATGCTGATTTAAGGAATCCTCTGTACACTGCCCAGGGTCAAGACTGCAGCATTATCATGAAACGTGTATTTCTTTGTATTTGGATGAAAGTGTGTTTATTAGGGGGCTAGTATTAAGAAGCTTGTTTTCTGGTGATTAGTTATTACCATTTTCCCAGTGAATTCGATTTTAAGTTTTGGGTTTGTTTTTCTCCTAGAAACTTCTACATAGTAAAGTTAACTGTTAAGCTCACAGAGGGGAAGGTGCATGCAGATCAGCTCAGCTGGGCTCTCTACAGCCAGAGTCAGAGCATGATTTGAGGGCACTGCAGCACATTGCCCCTTCACAATCTCCTTTCAGGAGCACTCATGGTCCTGCTATGAACATCTTTGCAGAAGGCAGCACCCACAGAAGAGTTTGCATATATTTTCCTATATTTGGTACCCCTTTGCCTCACTACAATTCTCTATACAGCTCACAGAGAAATTCATAAAATTGATCCCAAATGAGATTACATTGATAATACAGTGCTCCTTTGGAGACCACCTTTTAGAACAAGGTACAATACTGCAAATCTCCAAGCTGAGCAGGTGTGATAATGAATTCAAGAGCTGAGAATGTGTCACCATGAATTCAGTTGTTCTCAAAGCTTAATACGTGCAGGTTGCAATTTGATGATGCTTTATGCAATTGCAGGGTTGTTACTGTCAGAAACAATCTGTTTACTTTGCATATTTTCACATTTTTGTGAGCTGCCTAGATTCTATCTTCTGCAATTGGCATAGAAATTTACCAATTTATTCTATTTTTCAAGATGAGTAGCCTTGCAAAGGATCTGAAAAGTCCCAGCATGCAAAATTTGGGAAAATTCTGGGGCATAATGATATTCATGAGGATTCAGATTCCACATTCATCTGACCTTGACAGCTGAAATGAGGCCAGAGGATCTCACAGACCAAGCTCCATGGGTCAGAAAGCCCCAGAAGCAGAGCAAACTGCACACCAACCAATATTCTGACATTGGATGGAGAGGTTCTTAATCCAGAAAAAACAATATAAATAGCCTGGCAGAAGCCATGATGGTTTTCATGGCTCCAAAATAAAAGGGGAAGTAAACATTTCTGCTGATTCCCTGTCCATACAAGCTGTGGAGAAGGCAGGAGTCTGAAGGGAGGGCAGCAAGACCACTCTGCTATGGATCACTGGACAGCAGAGACTGAGACACTGCCCACCCACCCACGGGCTATGAGTTCATGGTAGGACAGGGGCAGGCAAGGAGTAGAGGGCTCCTGCCTCTCTCATTGCCTGAGTGAGCCATTATGAGCTCCTCTGATCAGCAGAGGACAGCTCAAGAGCTGCTGTCCCCTACCCATGGCTGCTGGGCTAGAGCTTGCTCACAGCTGAGATGCAAATGGATGCATCTCACCATTCCTGCCTGCACTCCAGCAAGGCTGCTGTCAGCCTCAAGTGGCTCCTCCCCACTGGTATCACTGCTTCTCTGACTCCAGGGACTGTTTACCTGGCTTTAAAGCAGTGAAAGTCTGAGCTCTGCAGTGCAGGCTGCTCACAGAGCCTTCCTCCAGCTCTCCAATTCCTTGGGCCCAGTCTGCTCTGCATGACTGCATGGCTTTGCAAGCTTTCATTTTTTTACCTTTTATTGGAGAAACACATTTTTAACTTATGATACTCTTGGAAAACAAATTTCCATGCAGTCTTTCTCAATTAAAGAATAAACAAAAAACCTACTACAGTAAAAGCTATGACTGATAGTTGTTATTTTTCTATTAATATTTCTGTCATTAAAGTGATTGCATTTAATCTTATGTAAAGTCTTGAAACCAAAAAAGAAAAACACATATACTCCTCCTACATGCTACTTAAATAGTTAAGCATCTTTTAAGTGACCTTTTACATTGCCAATTGGACCTTGATGCTATATTTTGTATATTATTTAACTAACAGATAGATATGGACTTCATTTGCTGATCCACAAGCCCTGTTGATGTCACTAGGAATGACAAAAGCATACCCTCTAGAAAGTGGCCAATGCCCAGTGTTTGAGTTGTTGAAACAACAGTTGAAATTAATTTTCTTTAAGTTGTTCAATCTTTAACAGGGAGATTTGTGACGTAGAATCCTTCTGTAAGATATTTTTATTATCAGACTTACCCCACAATTTGTTTTATGTCACATGACTATCTGCAGAAAATGCACAACTTAATTAGTTGTATCTAGGTTGTGAGTAGAAAAAAAGCCAGGGTATTTCCTTTTACTTAAGGGGTGGCATGACCCAGCTAAAGGGATATTAAATACCCCAGGGTATTTCCTTTTACTTAAGAGGTGGCATGAACAACAAAAAACAAACATACAAAAAAAATCAAAAAACCACAAAACACAAAGCAAAACAAAACAAAAAACAAAAACTAGGAAAAATCCCCATATTGATTCTTAGGTTCACAGGCCAGACCAAACTGTACTAAGAGATCCAGCCAAAACATCATACTGATCTAAACAGTACATCAATCTGAATCTAAAAAAAAAATGCATTGCAGGAAATGAGTAAAGATAGTTGTTTATAATAAGAAAAATGAGTACAGATAATAGTTGTGAAGCCTTAACTCCCGTTATTGCTGGTTATGTAACTGCAATTGCAATTTTTAACAATTTCTGGACACTGCCTATAACCCTGATATTTAAATAAGTGCCACATCTCTGAATTTAATGGATGTCATATAATACAACAGAAGATTATATTAGCTGAGTATCTTGACTGCCACATGCACACTCTGCACAGTATTTGCTGAAAATGAAAACATCTTGTTAAATATTTCCCCCAAGTACAGCTGGCAACGTCCCCTCCTGCGACTGCTGAGTCCCAGAGGCTTTGTGAAACAACAGGTTTTGTTTCCTTGCAGTCATATGTTCATGTGATAAAAGCCTTCTTTGCATTATGAAATCATAATGATTTATAAACTTCAATATCAATTCAGCTGAACTTTGCAGGAAGTCAAGGGGGACTGAATTCAAGGCATGCTGCACTTCTAATTCAAAGGGTTCATGGACCAAGGATCTAAGGGAGCCAAGGATGGATAGGTTTAAAAGTGAAACAACATTCTGTGTTTGAAAGATATTTTAAAACTAGATGTTAAATGCAAAGCATTTCTGAAAATCTTCAGATACACAGTTTTCAAAGTTTAAGGTTTGCTTTTGAAAACAACCTAGAAAAAGAAGCAAAAAATTAGGTATACTTTTAAAGTTTGTCTTACAGCTTTTGTGATACAAAAAAAAAATTCCAGGTTTTCCTGTAATACATTATTATTTAGGTAAGATCAACAATTAGTATTACTGAAAAGAATTTCAGAACACATCAATTCCATTTAAAAGCAATAAATAAAGGGGGTTTTATTCTGAACCAAAATTTTGTGTTTAACCTGTTTTTAAAAATGCTTGATCTGTGCTCTTTTCTGAAGGAAAAAAAAATCCAAATATACGTAGCAGCAAGGTCAAAATCACTTTTTTTTTTTTTAAAGCCATTAATTGTGTGTTCCTTACATCAACGTTAAAGGAATGTCTAAAAAATTCCAGCTTTAACAGCAGCTGAGACAACTCACCACTTCTCAGGAGGCACCCAGCAGTGTGCAGGATTGGGCCCACATGCCTGGGATCACTGGGAAAATTATGAAAGCCAAGCATTTCTGAAATGTTGGCTTCTGCTTCCTTTCCTTCTTGCTCTTTCCCCTAAGATTTTTATCATAATTTTTGAAGTTTATGTGACTTCTCTTGTGCTGATTCTTTCAAAGTTGTTTTTCAGATGTTATAGAGAAGTATAACAGAATTGAGAAATTTCATTAAAAAAAAAAAAGGATTTTCTATTTTAAGATATTAAATGCATCCCTCTTTTTGAAAAAAGAACCTAATGAAAGTAAAATTAGTCCAGAAAGTCAATTTGGGAGTCACTTTCATATCTTTTTCTCTCAAAATAGATTTAAGATTAAGCTACCAAAAAAAAAAATAAACACCAAACTGGAAAAAACCTAGGTTTGTTCCCTAGAAAGATTAAGAATTGTTCACCTCTCCTTGGTTAATTTATTTTTTTTTTAATGTGGTTAGCATCTAAATAAACCTTATCAAACACTTCTTGCTCCACTGACAATTTTCTGACCTCCTAGTTGAATATCTGAACCCCAACTTAGTTCAGGGATGAGTAATCACAGCAGGTCCAGAGCAGAACCTATCCTAGAACTACAAATATATCATCTGCAGCATTGTAAATCAAAGCCTCAAAGAGCATCGTTTAGCCTGAAGCTAAAATTGCTTGTTTATCAGATGGTGCCTAGCTTAGCATGGAGCAGTTCCTTGTAAATCTCAGGGACCTTTTACAGCATATACTTAAGCAAGCATATTGGCTCCTGGGAGACTTTCCTAGAGCTTTAATGACTGCAGACTGCTAAAAGAGCCAGGCCCTGGTTTAGTTAAGTGGTTAACTTGTATAGCTTGGCTCCATTTTGTAAACTCCCCAAGATAAGGTGTCTGCTTTATCTGGGGAAAGAGCAGGCATTAGTTTCTTAGGGAATCTTTATATCCTAAGTGTTAATGTTCTTGTGGCTTTTGGTATTTTGACCTTTGTCTGCTCACTTTTGATTTATGGTGGGAGCAAATCTTTTCCCCCAAGCCCTTCCTACATTTTATAGGTACTTTGAAAAGTGCAGTGAAGCACTCACAGCACAGCTTTTAAAAGGGACTGTAAGGCCACACTGTTCCTAAGCACATGGTACACCTCGGGACACTCTAATGACAAGGAGGTAAGGGCAACCACCCATTTTATTTCTGACTGTTGTTCTCTAGATTATTTCCTCATAAAATGGGTGGTCACAACAAGTCCATGGAGCTCCACCCAGTGTGAGCCAGGTCACAGCCCGGGCCAGCCAGCCCCTCTGTCTGGCTGGACAGCAGTGACAGAAAGGCAGCTGCTCCCTTGGGGAGGTGCTTGCCACAGTCATGAACTGGCTGGAATCACCACTGGTGTCCAGGCAGCTACTTCCTGATGGATAGTTGCATACACTTGATGTAATTTGCTAATTGTGGAGCTTGTTATCTGGGTCTCTCACTTTTTGATTTGAATTAATTAGAGTTCACCTCCATGCAGCCACCTGCTGTGCTGTCACACACAGCATACATTGGTACAACAAAAAAATTTTAATAGGCTTATTCAAGCAAAATGTACTCCCATTAGATGTGTGAAATGGCATCACTACAATGTCATAGACTAAAAAGAGGAGCATCATTTATTTCAGCCGACACGGTAACAGTGCAAGTGTGAGGAAAAAATGGTCCATTGCACTTATAGACAGAAGACCCAATACATTTAAAATCTAATTTGACTTTACCAATTATTCAATATCTTTGAGTCTTTCTCACTTTTGTGTCTTTTCTCTTGATCCAAGTTAAAAGCAAGAAGGTCTGATTTTTGTTCCTGCTACCAGCACTTTTAACATTTCTAAGCCAAGACATCTTTGCTGGTCTGTTTTGTGCAAGCCTCCTCCAGCACCACGAGCTCATATTCCTTAAGGCAATCACACTCCACATATCATAGAACTGAAAATATACTCCCTTGCTGCATGGTTTTCAAACAGAACAAATCATTATAACACAGAGCTAAGGAAAAGCTAAATAATTTTAAAGGTTCACGGCAGCATTTTTCTTTTGAAAGGTGCTACTTTCAAACTACACTGAAGAACACGAGCTTCCTTTTCACTGGGTGTTTGACACTGGCAAAGGCACTTATTGTGATATGCAGTTGTATTTGTTTGCTTTCCTATATTTTAAGAAATATATTGAAAATAAAATCCTATTTTCTTGTACGCAGCCCAAGTAAGTAGGCTTTTGTACAAAAAGTCCCAGGCCATTTGAAGTACATCTGGAGTTATTTTTTCAGCACAGAATCAGTAATGGGTGACCTATTTACTCCATTACTCTGTAAAGATGCTTGAGCTGGCTTTGATCTCTTGTGGTCTATACTGGGTTGCCAGAAGGTCAGGGGAAATTATTCACCCTGGCTGCTATGTCCTGTGGGCACATCACTCCTCCTAAAACTCAACTTTTCTTCTGCATTCAGTACTGTTCACTGTTCTGCTGTGGGCTGGATGTTCAGTCAGGGACATCCTCATGGTGTTTCACAGAGAAACTGCTTCGAATCTGACATGTACTCTATAGGTGATATAACATCAATACAGCAGATATGAGATACTGTTGATAGCTTCTGGGTGTTTTGGAAGACAAAATAAAAATTAAACAGGAATAGAGTTAAAATTAAAATTATATCCAGATAGATGGATATTTAGAGATATCATGCATCTCATGCTAATTTTTGGTTTTGAAAATAATTCATACTGAACTGCTAAAGGGGTTTTAATGCTATCCACAATATTACAGAAGACCTTCTGCAGCCTTATAGAAATGTATCATTTCCAGGAAATTGAATTAATCTTTGTAAGAATTTGTGGTTCTTTTGCACATACGTATTTTACAATAACAATACTTTGCATGGTTTGGTACTTTCTCAGTTCAGAGCACTGTATCAATTGAATCTTTTATTCCATTCTATTTCTGTGATGAAGGTGTCCATTTTCTCATTTGGCAAATGGAGAAATTGAAACAGAGAATCGAATTTGGTTACGCAGGATCACAAAGGCTCCAGTTCTGATGCAGTTAAACGTTTGGGCTGCTGCCTGCACCAGCAAGGAACCGAGTGCTGTGCCACAGAAACTGCAAATTTCACCCAGCACCTTGGGTAGAGGTTGCTGCCTTAGGCTGTACTTTAGGTATAATGCCTTGGCTTGCAATTATGCTTTTGGGTGAATACAGGCACAGAGAAATGGCAACAAAGTCAAAATCAAAAACTATTTCTCTCTTCCAGAAGTAGCATAGTTTTTTTCAAATGTTGCAGTACATCTCCCTTTAGTTTTTCTAGCTAAAACACATACAAGAGACAACAACTGCCAACACAAGAAAACCCACAAATACATCCACCCAAAACAAACAAATAACAAACAAAAACTTACCAGCAGAGCATGCATGCAAGAGTGAACTACAGATTGGATTTATCAGGAAGGCAAATTGAAATACTCAGTGGTAAAGGATACATTGTATTTAAACTTTGAAACCAAAGAGCTGCAGGAAGAGAAGGCTTCATTTAGTATACATTGCCCAGATTTAGATGCTAATTGTTTCAGACAGATTAAGGAAAACAGGTCCCTTCAAGGTAGAAAGAAGGCATTTGAGATTTTCAGTCACTGCTTCTACAGTTGTAATTTGTATTTTGTCACCCCGTTCTTTTGAGAGTTTTAAAGTTCTTCTAAAAGTACCTATGCCTTCTGATATTTACATATTTCAACTGAGTTTTCTCACACACTGTTCACGTAAATAATGATTGTTTTGCATTCTTTGTGGGCAGAGAGAATTGATGGATTGTTGGTTTGACCAGTGTGGTTGGAGAGGTAGCAGTTTCACCCTCCAATCCACTCTCATTTTTACTATTACATATATAGTAGAGTCAGAAAATAAAGTTTGCCTTTTTAGGTTCTTTTTCTTTCCTTTTACATCTAGCCTGCTTCTGTGAGTTATTTTGTGTCACAGTGTGACAGTATTTGATCACTGCCCTCTCTCTTTTGCTTTGAATATTGTTGTCCCTGTTTCAGACTCCCAGAAAGTAAGTTTTCCAAACAAAATATTCATCAGAGGAAGAATCATAACTATCTAGCAAAGGCCTAATCTCCTAATGCCTGTGAGCAGAAGGGGATAATCCTGGGCCCATTGAAGTTGAGTGAAAAAACTCCACTGAGCCAATTTGCCTTGAGACATGTTCATTTCTGTGTGGTTGTATTCTTAAGACCATCCATTACTTCAAAACATGTTGAAAATCAATATTTTTGTAACTATATAGAACTTACTGGGTCGGTGTTATTAAGAACTGGAACTTCAAGGCACACAATTTTAAAACAGACAAATGGTGCTAATTTTACACAGTGAGGATAATGAATCAAATTCCTACATGGAGTAATCTTTTCTCCAGCTCAAAAACCTCCTTGGAGAAATCTGAAAGTAGCTCTGGAAGGTTCACAGGTCAAATAAATATTCAACTCAGTGCTACAATAGTAGGCTAAATTTATCAATACATTCATACTAAAATATACACCCTAAAATTAGGTTGTCCAGTAATCTCATCCTGCACTGAGAAATCACAAGGACAGGTTCAAATTCAGAAAAACCAGGCAAGTCAATATGTTCCAGCATTATGTAGCTACAAAAATATTTCTAAATTGAAAAAAAATCTGAATTCAGAAATGTTTATTGGGGGAGATCATTTTAAAGATGGTCATGGTGCACAGCTGGTAGCTGTGGGATTTCAAAGCATTCCCACATACAGATAAACTCTTTTTCCAGTCTGAGTAGTAGGTTGTTGTTGTAGACTCCACAGGGTAAGAATTTTAACCTGGATTTTCTAGAGAGTAATGTTTCTAACAGCCTTTACTGAGGTGTTTCAAGTATTTGAACCATCTCACAAGTAATAAGTTTATAAGTCACAAGTACAAGTTTATGTGTTACTGGTTTTGGAGAAGACATGACAGCATCAAAACTCAGGTAGGGAATGGAGGGCCAAGAGAGGGAGGCTGCTTTACTTTTAAGGTAAGCTGGAGAGTACTGGGGTTGTTTCTGCCCACTTAGAGGCTTCAAAGACAACACTTCTGTTTAGACAACAAGGTCTTACTGTGGCAGACATGCGGTGCCCACATGTGCTTATAGAGCATGTCATAATTATGGCTGTTAAAATAATATCACTGGAAAATGTTAGTGATTTTTTTCTCCTGTTTGATTAGCTTTAGGGGATGACAAACCTTCTCTAAACAAGAAACCTATAAAACTCTGCTTTGATAGGTCAGTGCTCCTGCATTGCTTCAGTAAAACCGCAGAGTGGAACTTGGTGAGATGCAGTGAGAGGGGCTGGAACAGCCTTACACAGGGTCCCTGCCACTGGCACCACGCTGAAGCCACTGCTGCTGTGTGGGGAAATAAAAAAGCCAAACACATCTTTCCCTTCTTGTCCCATCATTAGGAAATGGAGAACTTGCTGCAGAGAAAAAAAGAGTGGTGTTTGTCAAGCTCACAGCATCTGGTGAGACTGCACATTGTTCAACATTTTCTTACTTATGGAGGATGGGAAATGTGAGATCCTACCTTACAGTGAGGTAGGATCAATGCACCAGGGTAAAGGAGGTGGCAAAAACTCACTAATTCATTTACCTGTCTCTGAAATTCTCCTTAGGAATAAAAGGAGCTTGAGCTTGTAAGATTTGCCATTTCCCTTCCATCCATTAGGACAAGTAACTTCAAGCAAATTCTTTCTTCCTCCATGTTTCCAGTCAGGTCAGACTCATTAGTGCCACCAAGGCACCAGCAGTAGGGTGGGTGCTTGCATTTGCTGCTAGTTATTTATTTACGTTTACATTGATCTGTAAATACATCCGGGAGCACTTGTACCATCTGCTACACATTTGTTAGCCACTGAATGGAGGGTGGACATCTGGGGATGCCACTGGGTTTTGTTGATTTTTCCCCATTAGAGCTACTGTTTCCTTTTTAAACATGATGTGAGCAAAGACTCTGACTGTACTGAAAACGAAGATATGTGAGTGTGACCTCACCTCCAAATATGAGTTTTCTCCCGAGCTTTCTTCCATTTTGCATAGCTCAGTGTATTGAAAGAACAAGAAATGCAAAAAGACCTATCACAGTTCTCCTCTGCAGCATGAACAGCAATATTGAATGAGAACATAACAGTCAAACTGATGTGTCCAGGACATCAAAAAACTCCAGATCTGGGGGATGGAGGGTTAGGGTTTAAAAGAAATCACACAATTTAATGTGTTCCTTTAAACCCTGATTCGACAGTCATTGCATATCCATGGACACAGGTGGGGGACACCAAAACTGTTTGCCTGGGTTCCAGAACCAGAGACAGAATATGAATAAATACTCTTCAAAAAAATCCCCTTTTTGTCACAAGTGATTGGGTCTTTTCTCTCCTTTTACCTGTGTATCTACTGTTACAAATACACAGTTACTCACAAGTATGGTCTTCAGAATCACTGACACAGTACTACCCAATATTTACATTTAAACCTCGAATTTCGTGACAACAATAAAAATCACAATAGATTGATTTTAACATAAAAACTTTAACTTAGAACATATTTTGATTTATGTTTTCAAGATAAGCCTCTTGTAATCTGACAACTAAAATTCAGAGATAATTATCTGATTCCTTCTACCAGCATGCAAAGAAAAAAAACCACATTGTTACAATGAGAAGAAAAATAATCACTCCCAGCTTGCGGCATTTTCTGCTTCAAAGAAGCTTTTTACATCCTGCTAAACTGAAGTGGGAAGTGCTGCCACAAGGATTTCCCTGTGCTAGGAGAGGTGAGCACAGGCACGAAGCAAAGCTGTAGAGGCATGCCCTGATGTGCAGCCTCCCTAGTTCTTAGGGCACATGGCCTTCACCCATCAAAAACATGGTTTGTTGGGGTTAAAACAAACTGATTGCAGCTTCTAAACATAGCTATGGCTGGGCCTGATCATAAACATTCAAGTCTGTGGGAGCTGAAAAGTTACCTGGCTGACAGTAGGTTTGTAGAGCACATATGCACACACATTTCTCACATTTTCCAAGAGGTTCACCAGATTAGAGGTTCACCCAACTTAGAGATTCTGCCATTAAGTTTTTTAAAACCCTTTATACCCTGCAAGTCATAGCTTGTGTCCTATAAACTTTGCTAGCCACAACAAGTTCATAGATTAATATAGGCACTGTTCTTGAGCCAGTTGTTACTCCTCTTGCTGTGCTCTATAAATACATTGCAATAGCTGGGAAGGTGCCAGGGAGTCACTGTGAGAACTCTTACAATTGTCCTCCAGGAGAGAGGGAAAGAAGACCTGTTTGCCACCTTCCATGGGCTGCTGCCAGGAAAATAAACTTGTTCCAGACTGATTGCAAATTACTCTAACATTGTAAATGCTATTGCACACAGTTTTCTTTCAGTATTGCCTCTTTCATTTCATCTAGAACAAATTATCAATATTAGAAAACATAGTGTTGCAACCAGTTCCTAAGAAATGAGAGAATAGCTTTTTTTTTGATGCTTTTGTAACAGGACTTCAGCTATTTACCTTCAAATTCTACTTTTCTATTTTCTACGTGCAAGTTTTCTCATCATTTATCTGCGTTCAACCTTGCTGCCTGCAGGATGCTGGTAGAGATGAGATATACATTTCACCCTGATGTTGTAAATGAAATGAAAATAAATACTGCTTATCACTTACTCTCGGCCTATTTTCTCTCTCATTCTGTTTCTCCTCAGTGTAATACAGCATTACAGCCTTTTCTGCCTCTGTGGGAGTCATGAACAAAATTTCCAGTCTGAAATGGCCATGAATTCCAAATTTATCTTCTATGTACACAACAGTTAGAAGAAGAGCATTTGTATAATCTTGCATTGGTGTTTGTATGTAATATACTTGTACTAAAAGAAATTAATCACTTCTCTGTTCATAGATTATGTTCAGTAGCACCTAGGGTGGGGAAATCCTATGTTAGCTAATTAAATGTTTTCATAGGGGTCAAGGTTAGGTAAAGAGGTCATAGTATAAACCCAAAACACTCAATACTACAGATAGTTTAAAGGATATGCTTGATTGGGGGTACCAATATTTTATTTTGGATCTTGAAGTTTTTTATTTTCTATTTGAATTGCAAAATAAGAATATAGTAATGGGGTTTGGTTGATAACACTTTCAAAAATGACAGAGAATGGAATTTTATTCATTGCTCGAGGCAAAATGAGCAGTCCATTCTTTTGCTTGACCTCTGTATATCTGGAGAATATGCAAACATATTGAAACTTTGTTGTGTTCTACAGTGGGGGAATGAAGTGCATCGATTGCTTGCGATTATTAGCTAGAGTGAGATAAGCCTTCTCCTTATTATGCAGATTAGTGAAGCTCTCAGTTCCAACATATTGTACAGATGCAGGAGAGCAGCTGCTCTTACAGATGGCAAGTACACAGCTCCATTAGTATGTATCTATTGTCTGCTCTCGGCTTGCTCAGAGGATGGAGAGGATGGGTAAAGAGGAATTGTCACACAGTGAAATGTAAAGGAGAACACACACCCTTAAAAATCCATACCCAAGAGACTATTTACACAGCAGGGCAGACAGCAATCAAATTAAAAATCTACCCCAAATAAGGACTTTCATATGTGACAATTAAGCTTCTCTAGTTTTAAAGTATACTAACCATTAAAACGAAGGAATGGAATTCAAATTTGACAACTAACTTGTATTAATAAAAAGAGGTACTGGAAATTCATTGAGAATTTCCTGATGTATTTGGCCCATCCAAAGCTTTCTTTAACAAAACCTCCCCTGTCAAAAAACACCTCACTACTCCAAAGACACATCCTCACTTACTTTGCATAACAGAAAAGACAGAAAAGCATAACTGGGCTTCATTTATTAAACTTTTCACCATGAGAATATAGCATTTTATGCAATTTTTTGCATTAATGAGAGCTGAAACAGCTAAAATTGGGGTTATATAGACAGCATTGATTGTGCATCTGTGTCAATTATTCTTTGCAAAAATGCTAAACAGAACATTAGTTAACCATGTGGTAATTTTTAATGTGGTGAACAATTCCTGAGGAAAGATATAGCCACAGCCTGACTGCCTAAAATAGAGTCTAGTGACAAACAATTATTTATAACACAATCTGTGGTTGGATGAACAAATTATGGATGTACCAGCAGATTTTATGATATACTTAACATACAGTTTATTTTTATTTAGTGCAGAGATGACATACAGTGGAAAAGGGTTGTAAGGTATAAACGAAGATGGTGTTACAGCCTAAGTTACAGTCTCATTCCAATCTTAAAGTCTGGGAAGCCAAAGATACCTAACCAAGTGCAAGGGAAAGAACATATATAAAAAACAAATAAACAAGCCACCAGGTCCATATAACATCTGGCAGGCACTTGTCCTTAGTGACAAGCCTTTCACCCAAGGCAATCTCAGAAGATGACTTGTCTATGAACAAAGTGGAATAAACCCATTCTTGTGACAGACCCTGGGGACCAGCAGCACAGTGATTGGGCTACACGGTGCCCTGCTTGCCCTTCAAAACAAGGTCTGGGGTGCTCTGTGTTCAGGGAGAAATTACCTGGTTTATTCTGAGCATTAGATCTTATAACTAAAACAATAAAGGGTAAGACCAAAGTGCCATTAGCTTTTTTTTTTCCCCTGAGGTGGTAGAATTAGTTGTTACATTTCATTTGGTTCTGAAACCTGCAGTCTTCACCCAGCTGCTGGGTGAAGATGCTACATTTACTTGCATCCTTCATCTGAACTTCATCCAGAAACAGAGTTTGCAAAAACATTGAATAAGGATTCAATTTTTAAAACATAGCTGAATTATGACAGTAATGTAACAATATAAGCATAAGACATGAAAATTATAGGAGAAGTAGACTTCTTAGGGCTGGCCAAGAGGAAAGTATTCTTCTCCCAGAAAGCCAGAAAGCAGCATAATTTAATTCTCTTAGCTGTTTGTGGTTTTTTTATGTGAATATAAGGGTATCAGGCAATCCAGACAGACATCCATTCTTCTAAGCCTGATCCCACCTAACTGCACATTCAGGGAAGGCTGTTCTACTTGCCTTGAAGTCTAACTTCTTAACTAGCTGTAATTTTACTTAAGAAAGGTTTTGGATGACAAGATGAAAATTCTCAAGTTGCATGACAGACCTTTCCTTCTCACAGCAATGGTTTTAATTTCTACCTCATGAGAAACAGTGTCCATGTTAGGAAACTAGAATGGCTTTCCTGCTCTATCTGCGCACAGCCAGTCCAAAGGAAAAGTTGAAGTATGTTAAAAGTATGTCCAGGCACTCAATCTTGTGCACCCTGGGTCTAAAACAAATTAAAGCAGTTTTTAGCCTCTGGGCAAGGCTGATCTGCAGAGCACAGATGCTCGGGTCTCTTCAGACCAGGAGCAGTGTGAGCATCACTATGGCAGGCAGCATATTAGGCAGTCCCTACAAGAAGCTCCAGTGTCCTGAGATGTATAGATTAGCAGTACATTCAAATTAATCTTGTATCTGGTCTCACAGATTAAATGGATACACTTGAAGGATTCTGTTTTGAATGAGTCTTACAGGATTTCAGCTTAGATGAGAGCAGAATTTTTACTTTCCTCCCTAGTGCATCCTGTGCATCTGAGTTCACAGCACATGCCTCGGTCTGAGGACAGCCGTGCAATCTCCCTGAAGGCCATTGTTTCTATGTTAATCCAGTCAAAAATAAATCCCCAGGTATCAAGAATTCTCATTTTGTTCCTACAGTTTTTCTTTTTTTTAACCAGGAATAATAAAATACACAAAGATGATATAATCATTATACAAAGGTATCACATTTTTTGGGAAGTAAAAATCTACAGTGGGCTACTTGGGTCCAAATACTTCCTAGGCCATTTATTTTCCTCTTCCCATTTTGTTCTGTTTTTTTGTTTGGTTTTTTTGGGGGTTTTTTTTGTTTTTTTTTTTTTTTTTTTAATCTTTGCTGGACTGTATTTATCATGTTAGTAGCATCTGAAATTCTGTACTTTCTTCACAGCATATAAGCATAAATTCTCATACAAAATTCTGAGACCATTACTTAATATAAAGAGAACGTTCTCCTCTGACATATACCTATTTATATAGGTATATGCAATGCAGCAATGCACTTGAAATTGTTCATTTGAGGGTTTTCTAATATTATTTGAGATGAAGACAATTTTGTTGAAATACATTATGCCTTAAAAGATATTTTAATTGAACTCAAGATTAAATCTACCAATAACTTCAATATGAAACACTTGAGAAAGGCAGAGATCTGCATTTGTTCTGAATTTAGAGGGCTTTAATTCAACCCCTCTCTAATCTTAACAACCAGAACCATGCCCTAATTTCATCTTCTGTAGCTGGGTTGAGGTTTTCATTTCAATACTCTACAGCTAATACACCAGAGTCTATACCCACATCACGCCACCTATATTCACAAATCTCTAGTCTTTATGGTCCAGATAGTAATTTTTAAGAACCAGGCAAGCATAGAAGGAGAGAGTCATGTTCATCAGCACAGCACAAAAAGAGTAGCAGAATGTCTGCAAAGCTTGTGATACCAAACCTGCTAAACACAAGGCAAAGTACTATCAGAACTGGTTGTTATGGCTCCAGGAAATCAAAACTATTTTTCATGGATTCTATTGTTCTAAGACTGTAAAACATGTGCTTTGAGCACAAATTACTACTACTACAAATCTTTGGGGAATTTTTTTTTAATCCATTATCTTGCCAAAAGAAGTAATGACCTAGACCCATACTATTATTTTATCAAGGAGGAGGGGTAACAGGCAGCCAATGAACAAATTGTGCAAAACGGGAGAGATAGACATCTTTTACCAAATCTCAACCCAGTGTTTTGAAATGACAGCTTGTGATGAAATGTTCTCTATTGTTTAAAAAAAAAGCTAATAAAATGCAAGTCTTATAAAGTCATAGATCTTAAAAATGAAATCCATAAATAGCTTGACATGCATTTTAATAATAGTGTTAAAAGCACAGTCTTTCTCACTTGATGCATGCAATAGTCAAAATCTCATTCAAGAGACCATTCAAACAAAACCAGACAAATCCACTTCACATTCCTATTTGTAAAACTGGAATATGCACATCCAACCTTTCAAGGCCTACAGTTTTCCAGAGACCTTAATGATTAAAAGCCACATATTAAGTAAAATCTGAAGACAAGAAGTTCAAGCTTCCTGAATTGACCATGTTGGATATTAAGTGTTTGATGTGTCTCCTACAACAAACATACAAAAATGATCAGGGCTGCATTTTATTATGAGGTGGTTGGACTGGAGGATCCCCAGAGGTCTTTCCAACCTTAATGATTCTGTGATTCTGCTTTTGTAAAAAATAACCAAAGAACTATTAAACTAAGCTTTGATATGGGAAGTTGTGCAATACAGATGTTTATTATTTCCAGTGTCACATGCAGCTTCTATGCTGTGCTGAGCTCATTGGATGATCTTTACAGACATTTGTGCTTCATAATGCAAGAATCTAAAGTCTTCAGAGAAAGATTGCAATGTTCTATATTTTTTCCATCAAACTACTTTATACAATAGAGGCATATTTGATATGGAAAATCTTGCCTATCTTCAGACAACAACCATTATTTCAGAGCTTATTGTAGCCTGTTACATTCAGCTAATTAAAGTTTCTTCTCCAGGACTTTCAAATGCATCCATCTAGCACAGATATTCACTGTCACAAGTATCAATGGCCAGTAATTTAGGGTTCATAGGAAGATGGCAATCTGACTACATAGTAAACTCATCAATTTTTGGCACAGTTAGTAGAGCTAACTACAATTACTTTTCTCAGACTTCAAATGATTTTATGAATTGCAGAGTTTTTCCTGTTTCACACCAGAGTAAATTTCTCAAATTTCTTTTTGAAATAAGACAAAAAATTCCCTGCACTTTTCCCTGCACCTTGTTATAGAAGGTAACAAGGATATAGAAGCCTTGTTTCTAGAAGGTTTCTAGAATCACCAAAGGATTCACAAGAGATGGCTTAAAAGACAAAAGATGGTATAGAAGTTCATGTGTGGAAAAAAGTCTTATTATATATGTTCTAGAATATATATTTTCTAGACTCCTCGCTAACCCAAAAATAACTTCCTGGGCTTATGTGTGATGAAGAGAATGTATCCTTTCAAAGGAAGGTTTAATCAGAATTGACCTGAAAGAACAAGACCTCATAACACAGGTATAATATTCCAGCACAGGCTTCTGGTGCTCCAGCTTTTAGCTGACCTGAACATTGAAGCAGACTTCTCTGTGCATTCTAAAACTCACTTCACATAATTTAAGGGATATGGAAAGCAAAAGAATACACCTAACAGCTGGGCCAGATTATTTTACTGAAAATAAAACCTCCCACAGCCCTTCAGGCAATAGCCCTTATGTACCAAACAAAATGTGGTGTTTCATGCATGATTTTCAGTGCGATGCTTCCATGCTGTATCAAATATACATTTTCACAAGTCTTTCCCTAGTGAGGTTAGTAAAATAATTTATGCAAAATAAATGAAAATACAGAAATGTCAATCAGGGTACGTATACTACAGAAGGAGATTGCAGGTTTTGTTTTCTTCCTCCAGACTAATGTTTAAATCTCTAGACATCAAGAATGCTTAGGAGAGAGATAACAGATAACAACTGAACTGGAGTTAAATGCCCTTAAGATTCCAAAACTCTGGTATATTAACCAAATTACTTTCAAGACAAATCCTGTCTAAATAGAAGTTCAGATTTTTTTAAAAATCTTCTACTCTGTCAGATGCCTTCAAATTTTCCATGTAAATTTGAAAAAAAAAAAAAACCTGTAGATATCGAAACTTTTTTTCTTTATAAAAGAATAACTTAGCCTGAAACAATAAAAACTTACTGAATTCAGGTAATTTTGTGTCTAAATAGTAATATTTGTAATAACATAATAGTCATAGCTGAAAAAAAATCAAAAATTAAATGAAGCATGTAAGTACTCTGTAGCAAACTTTACACCTTTACACCTTTTCTTTGTGAAACTTATCAGAGAGGCTTCTCTGTGGGAAGGAAACAAACTCTTCTGAAAAGGATCCTTTTTCAGTGTAACTCTATGATGGTTTAAGGTTGCATCAACTAAAATTTCAAAATGTAAGTACTAACCTGTATGACTCCTTAAGCTGATAAGCATCACAACATACCTTTTGGCTACAAAAGCTGGAATTACAAAGCAATTCTCTCTCCACTTAAATGAAGCTTGAGCAGATGGATAAGCAGTAAAATATCCTCCTTAGGAGATGAAAAGTGGACACAACTGCCTGGAACACTTAGCTAATAAGTTTTCTTATCATTCCCACTGTTCCCTCTCCTCAATGTAAAATCAAAAGTGAAGACAATTCTAAGTGAGGAAATAATTATTTGAAGTCACATCTTTTCATTCTCAATTAGTTGTGAATATAAAGAAATAGGCTATGCATGTCAGTGGAAAACCACTATGATTATAGGTTATATGTGTGCCCATAACCACTGCTTACTGAAAATATTGTAGAAAGTTTTTGATGTATTTAGGAGGACAGTTCTGTGGCTAAGACTTAGGGCAGGAGCTCATGAGGTAGGAAAGAAAACAAATCTTGCCTCAGTCACTTGTTCTGCTTGCAGCTATGAAGGGGAAACATCTCTTCCCACCTTGTTTGTTTAGTTCTTACACTCAAGTGTAAAGTATTTTACTCAGGATGGGTATTTTCACCATTGCATTATCCCATAATTCTGCTCTGAGGCTGCCATGTACTTTTCTATTGCAAATAAACAATGCAATATTGAACATCCATCATAACAAGTGGAGGTCATGTGTCCTTGTGCCTACTCTGATTCCCTTTTAGTCCAGGTGACCTCTTGCAGACTTGTGATCCTCAAGCAGAAATGCTGCCAAGGAGAAATCAAGACACCTTCACATAGCAGTGCTTGCCAAACTGCAGCACTGCTAAAGTCTGTGGTACCCTAGAAAGAGAGCTACTGAATAAGAGACCAGTCAGAAGGAAAAAAAGAGAAATGTAAGCATTTATGATCCCTGCTTTTTTTGGAAGCCAAGAGTGGTCTCCGCCAGGCGCACTCAAGTTCGAGGGAGAGAGGAGCAGGTGAGGAGGGGAAGGAGGCACCAGACACCACCTGCTACCCAACCTTTGCTTACACAGCTGTAATTCTGCTATTTTCCTGTGTGCCATCTGCCCTCATCCAAGGCACATCCCACACAGAGTAATAGATAGCTCTTGGTCCAAGCCTACAAGCAGTGACCAGTCTTCTCCCAAATTCTGCATTTTCCTCTCTCTGAATAGGAGGGAGCACAAAACACTTCTTTCCCTCCTCTGTCAGCCAGTGCTGCAGATTCCAGCAGCCTGACACCTGAATCCTACAAGGGAAGATGTGCCAGTAGCATGTTCTCTTTCCCAGCTATTGTTTTTAAGACATCTCATCCTGTCAGCCACTGAAAGCTTGTCTTTTCCGTTAACTTTACAATATAAGTCCTATAATAATTTTTAAATACTCAAAGAAAACTCTGCACCATCATGCCCTGCTTCAAACTGTTGTAACATGTATGAAGGTAGGGGTTCCAGGAGCCAGACTCTGTCTAGAGCAGACATTTCATCAACCTTATCTTGGTGTGCATATGTTACTGACCAGGCAAAGCAGGCATTGGTGACACTTGTTGATTTTACATCTGGATAAGGAGCTATAGATACAAAATTGTAAAGGAATGAAATATGATAGATAGATAGATAGATAGATAGATTAGATAGATAGATAGATGATAGATAGATAGATAGATAGATAGATGATAGATAGATGGATGGATGGATGGATGATGTTATGGCCCTTAACATGAGATTGTTTTTCCACCTCCATCAGGACAAGCCTCTACAGAGACTGCAGCACTTTCCTGAGCCTTCAGTCACAGACATTACTTCTGGGCTTGATAATGAGTCCTCAATTCTATTTCCATCAATGTGTCTTCTTCAGTCATGACCAAATTCCCATCAGTGTCATGGCCATATTAGTGGGCACTGCAGCTGACACAGAAATACCCATAGTAAAGCTCTATCAGAGCTTGATTGTCACTAACTCTTTACTGTAAAGGATTTCTGACCATTTTAGTGAAAAGAATCCCTAAACTACTTATATGATAATCAGCTCTCAACTAAGTCTCCTCTATATTACAGGAGTTCATCTCTCTTAGAGTTTAAGGTTTCAAGAATAAAGGACTCCCTAAAATCTAGGGCCATTACCCTTTTATAGAGTTTACTTTAAACATTTCCTGTAAATGAAGTGCTTCCTCTGCCCTTGGGTGTGCTTTGTTTCGTTTTGCAATGAAGGTGACACACCCAGCATCCTTGAAACCACCATAGAAAAATAGACCCAAAGAAAAGGAGCTCCTTTTCTTTTTTGTGTCATCCCCACATGTAGGAATTTTGACTCTCTCATCATATGCCATTGCATTGCATCATGTCTATTCAGCAGGTCAAAAACAGCAGACACACAAATATTTCGGTATCCATTATTGTTCTGTGTGCTTGTTTTTGTTAAGAGAGATAAAGTGGGGGGAAAGTTATTTGTAGTGAGAGAAACACTTTGACTAACATGATTGCTCAGCATGTATTCCTCCAATTAGAGTATTGGTGACCTTTATACAGGAGTTACTAATTTAGAGATCTAGAAAACCACACCTAAAATATTAACTTTCACAATTTAGCTCTTAATACAAAGGACGGACACAGAACCCAACTGTGAGGTCAGTAACCCCCATGGTATCATTAGTGTTTTGAAATGACTGAAAAGAATTGAGAATTTTGTGAGCATCATGCAAAAAGGAAGAATTCTGTTTGAATTACATAACAGATGTTTGCTAGGATCCACAATGCAGCCTGCATACACGGTTATGCTAATTTGGCACTATTTCCCTTCAAGTTAGCTCTGAGTCATTAGAGCACGCAGCTAGTAGGTCCTTCTGTCTAACTAATAATTGCCTATTATTGATATTAATTAACATTTTTTGCACCTTCCCTCAGCTTTGACCTAGTATCTGTTGGTAGTCTAATCACAGTGGCCTATTAAAAGTCAAAATACGGAGGCCTATAGCAGTCATGAGCCATTTATCAAAAAGCAAACAAGGCCAATTAAACAGGCAGTCAGACAGTTGTCTTGATTTGCCGCTGACTGTTTCTTGATCACCATTATAAATTGTTAATCGGGCAGAAAGAGCTAAGCAGTGCATCTGCAGGGGGTGGTTATTGCTCATTCCCTGCCTGGTGACAGGTGAGGGAGGCTAGTGATGGTCTTATTGATGTGAAATGCCCATCAGTTGGTAGTTATTGTTAAAGTTCATGATGCTACAGCTGATCCTTTCCTGCTGAGAGTCAATCAAATTAATTAGTGATAGAAATTCTTCTGTATTATTCTAATACAGAAATACAGAAGGAACATACTTTAATTTTGTTCTAGAGGCACTGGGGAAAAAATCTCCATGTATTATAGAGCGGGAGGATGAAAAAAAAAGGGAAAAAATCAACTATCGCTTCTTCCATTATTTTATAATAAGGGCTGCAGCTAAAGGTTTTTATAGCCACAGATCAAGAGATCATAATAGAAGCATATTGACAGATTTTTTCTGCAATACTCCAAGGAACTGGCTGTAGCAGGAAAATATATCAAAACCTTATCATCAGAGCTGAGATCTTCTCTGAAAAATCAATAAAGAGTTATACATGGTTTGAGTTTAAACAGTTCTCTGTAGTCATTTAAACATAGTGCATCTGTGCAGCTTTTTACCTCTGGAGACTGGTGTAGCCTAGCAACTGCAAGGCTTAAACCGATTAACTACAAATGAAGTACTGTACGCCTATCAAAGCAATTGCTCATGGTTGCCTTTGTTGCAGGGGCTGAGCTAATTGAACATGATACAGTATGAAGATAATTAACACCCATGAGTTTGTTAATTGCCTGTTAGCATTACAACACAGGCTCTGCATTTCTTTTTAACTTGTTCTTCAGCAGCACCTTCCTCTCTTAAAAGCGTGCAGGACTCATTTACTTAGCAATGATATCTTATGGTTTATTAACCCTTTTCAAAGGGAAAAAAAAATAACCTGCACGTAGTAATGAAGCAAATGTATGCTCTTGTCAAACACCAACTCCCACTTAGTCCAAGCAATTTACAGGGAGAAGAAATTTGGTTTACATAGGCTGTACAAAATATGTTTATTTTCAGGGCTAATTTATTTCAAGCAATTTAGTCATTATAAATGCTTTAAAATATCTTTTGTGGGCTGCTTTTATGACTCAGCTGCTCTGCCTTCTAAACTGAACGATAAATGTCTTTTAGGGTTGGAATATTAATTGAAGGCAGCATCTGGTCAGCAGCTGACCTCCCATACTTGTCTTTGTTGACTAACCAGTTAAAACTAACAGCTTATTGCTTTATTAACCAGCTTCTCCTTCCATCATGGGGGTGGAGGTTATAAGTTCTATTTTATTTATGTCAAAAGATAGTGCCAACTAATATAAAATAAAAGTGATTTCCACAATCTGTTAATCTGAAATGGATTTAATCTGAACAAATTTCTTTTAAATTGTTTATTGTACTTGGAGAAGTATTTATTTCCTTTATTATACGATCTTTGAAGTCTGTGAAGAATGCATATGAAAGTTCATAAAGATAATGTAATACATGCCATTAAATTATATAGGAAATTTCCTTATAAGGAGACAATACTTAAAGTGAAGCAACATACAAGAAAAATAGACAAAAATAGAAGTATTTGGTTGGCATAGGCAGGTATCAAAATATTTAAGTTCTATGTTTCCAACAACCTTGAATGTAAATGCCTTCATTGTGTCACAGTTGCTTAGAGTAGATTTTCTTAAATGATCTTGGGTTTCTGAGCTGTTACTGTCATAGTCAATACTGGCAGAGAAGCTGTTCCCTTGAGGAACACTACTAGTGCCCAATTACAAGTTCCATCATCAATCATAAGTATTATTTATTCAGCAAAATGAATTGCTAATTAATAACTGATGAGCATTATGGCCTTGAAGTCTGTAACACTATTAATTACCTGGGCAATTGGGATTCTGCCAGTGTAGACTACCAAGCACATTTTCTCAACAATTAGTATGGCGAAATTACAAGGTGCTTACGTGCTAAGATAACAAGGGTGTGATGATCTCTAAGGCTTTTAGAGAGCCTTGTAGTGTCTGCAAAGAATAAACAAGATTACAGCCCTACTGCGCTGGACTGTGTCCTTAAAATTGTTTGGTGACAAAGAGAAAACTGTTTTATACAGAGCGTTGACCGGAAGATTTGGCATCGCCTCCTGCAATGAATTTTGCTGTGTGGAAGCAATGTGGTAGCAGCATGCTCAGGGCAGTGCTGCTGCCTTGTGCCTGGTACCCCGTGGCTGCTTGGCTGGTGCAGCATGCTGTGATTAGTACACTGACCTGTGACTTTAGACCTCCAGCAACTGCTACCTACATGGTCTCATAGTGCTTACACATTAGCATCACTGCAAAACTGAATATTTAATGAGAAAAGAAGAACACAATCTACAAAAAGAGCAGGGTTTTTTTGGTGACTTCAATATTCAGAATGCTGACATTAATGTTGCTCTACAGGCTGATGATTTACTCACAGTCTTTCTTTCAGACATCATCTGCTTTCTCTTCTGTTCCTGTGCCACCTTGAATTTTGAGTGTAAATTCCTTGGAGCAGAGCCTGGTGTTATATCTGTCTGTCAAATATCCAGAATATCTACAGAGCTGTACGAACAACTTGAATATTGCCCAATAAACTGCAAGGCAAAGATCAGCTCCTGCCACAATGCCAAGATTTAGGTTTTGATTGTCAGTAAAATATAACCTATTGCAAGAGCTCAGCTAAGCTCCTAGATTATGTGATAGCTGTGCAGTGATAAAGACAAAAAATATTATTGTGGAACACAGCAGACTCTAACATGGTGTACACACCACATACAAAACCACAAAATCCAGCTGCAATACAAAAGCAAAGGCTTATATGAAAGCCATCATATTTGCATCTGTTTTCTTTGTTGTTAAGATCTAAGAGGATGCAAAAAACATGCTAGAGTCAATCTTTTCTGTGCAGCTATGATAGCACACTGGTCACAGTCACAACTGTCATTTTATCTCTTTAGCCAAAGCTAAATTCTGACTTTATCAAACAATTAAACCAACAGCAGTTTTTGCACCATGCAGCAAGGAGATATCCCCTCCCATCCCAGGTGGATGTTTGTTGAGGCTATCCAGCATGGAGCTGGCAATGTACACTTATAATGCCCAGGTAGTTTGCTTTGTTGGAAATCTCTGTGTACTGGATGATTGCAAATAGCAAAGCAAAAACCCACTAACTCAGCCTTGTTCATCACAACAGATATTTTTATGGGGAAGTCTTCAGAGCTTGATCCTAGATAGTATGTTCCTGATTTCTGTATGTGACTTCAAGAATAATAAAAACATTCTTTCCTGAAAAACTAGATAACAATGATCATCCTGATATTCAGGATGAAATATATATTCAGTATGAGAAATCTTGTCGCCCACAGATGGCTTACAAAGAGTCAATTTTATTTGGAAACGTGGGGTTCCTTTACATTTTCTTCCTTAACCAAATTGTTTCTAGTGAGTGTCAAACTACTTTTTGTCTCTGTATTGGCTAGCTGTAAAATAAAACAAAATGCTTTTCTCTTTAAACAAAAATACATGAAAAGTAGAATTTGAAGAAAAAGTTTCTTGGTCATGAAAACTTCTTTCATATGAAATAGAACATGCTATACTCAGCTATTAATGCTATCAGTTTTCCTTTAATCCTACTGATTGTAAGGTTTGCTTTTATCCTATTTCTTACACTGAGAGGTAAAGGGAGGAGAATGCCCTATGCTTCAGAATATGATCATGACCTCACAAACCACCACCATTTCCAACTCAACCATTTGGGAACCAACTGATTTGGAAATACTTGGCTAAAGGAAAATTTTGGTCACTATACGTTCATTTTCTCCTGCTCTATTATGTAGAACCACCCAGGTAAAGAAGAGACTTTACTGATGGAGGATATGAACACAGCCTGTGCCAGGTTTTGCTCCCTCTACCCAGAACAGTCCTCCATCGTTCTTTTGGCAGGCCCTACCCTGTCTGACACCCTGATGTATATGTTTTATCTGTCAGACACACCCTGTCTGACACCCTGACTTCATGACAGCATACCATAAAAACCAAAGTCAGCAAGCAAAGCAGCTTTCACAATATTTGGCCATCTGGCTTCATTTGTTATAACACGGGATCTGGAGAGAGCGAGGGGACTTTGCTGTGATCTCCTGGTGCCACTGCTGGGAAATTTGCTTAGCTGAGACCTGATGCACACCATCTCTGCACCTACAGGTTCTGAAGAGTCCTGAATTGGCCAGGACACACATCCTGAAGTGTCTATGTCATGAAGGAGATTAAAAGTATCCATGTATATGTACAAACATGCATAAAAATACATCTGTATGCATATATGTCTGTGTGTATATTTTGGAGCGAGACATCAGATTCTGAGCAGTGGCTACTGGAGAAGCAGGAGGTGAGCAGGAGCCCCTCAGCAGCCACCAAAGAGCAGCCATGTGCTGCAGTGGCTGCATGGAAGCAGGACTGCAGAGCGTGGCTGGGGCAGGGGCTGCCTCTGTGGAGGCTCTGGGGTAGGCACTGCACCAGAGCAGGCTGCTCTGGAATGCCACAGGGAAAGCCCAAGCCTCGAGCAAGACAACAAACCAGCTGCCACCAGCTCGCTGGGGGACCAAGGCTCGCTGTGGCTGTGGCAAGCACAGTTTCTCTCACTCTTAGGATTTTTCCTAGAGGTGCACAGAGAGAAATGGAAGAGAAAACAATTTCTATTTCTGCTCCTTGTTTTTTCTATGTGGAATGTGTTTGGAGAATTGTTTACCTGGAGTGAGTGCTTGATTGGATTCTGGTGAGGATTGTTTGAGCCTGATGGCCAATCCAACCCACCTTCGTGTGGACTCTTGCAAGCAGGGTCACGAGATAGTTAGATTAGAGTTAGAGTAGGAGAAAGTAGTATGTAGTTTTTAGTATCCTCCTTTTATATAGTATATTAATGTATTTTATCATAATTATAATAAAGAAATAATTCAGCCTTCTGAACTGAGTCAGGCATCGTCACTTCTTCCCACTGGGTTCGCCTGCATCCACAACAAGTGGCAGCCACAGGGAGCAGCCATGAAGCCTTTTGCTCCTGAAACAGAGCCTGTACCTTTGTAGGAACAAGCCCAGGGATGCACGAAGGAACTGCCACAGAGGTGGCTCAGACAAAGCTGTCCTGAAGCCAAAGCATATTAAAGCATCATTATCTTCTCAGAAAACTATGTTTGAGCCATGCCAGCAGGAACCCTTGAATTCATAACTTTGCTCAAGATACAAAATATTGTTATACATTTCATGTGATGACACATTTTTTTAACTCTTTTCTAAATACTGTAGGAGTCTAAAAATAAAGTGTGCTAGAAAGTGCTGTACAATACTTGGGAAATATTATTTGAAAAGATGAAGTGATTTTGCTCTGTCTCTAGTTGTACTTCCTTTGGATAAAGGAAAATAATCATTTAAGATGTGGGCTACAATATTTGTGAAGTATATTCCTGGAGATATCCATGTCTGGAAAAGAAAGCCCGTGCTGAGTTTCACATTTAATTTTGAGAATTTTGAGAAAATTCTGTAGACAGCTTGAAGGCTAGGAAGCATGTAAAGTTCACAGTCAGAATTGCAGAATAAAAGATTCCATTTTAGAAATAGCATCCATCTCAAATACTAAGGCTCGTAGAGCTTATAATGGGTATCTTTCAATTGCTGGTTGGCGCAGCATGTAAACTAATCATGAGGTTTTGAGATTGATATCTGTTCCATATTTCAGAAAACATAAGATAGCAGATTTTCGATTCCCTGACTGAAGTTAAAATTGCTTCACACTAAAACCACTCATTTGTTCAATTTCTTCAAGCTGGTATTTGTCCTCTAGAGATGTGTTCATCTTCAGAGAGTTCTTTTAAGAAGTTACCAAGGAAGTTAATGGAAGACCAAAGCTAATGGCACACTCCAGGGAAAAGAAACTGGAAAATTGTGTTCTAAAAAGCAGCGTGAGGTGTTTGAAACATGTGTTGCAGGAGTCTTCAGCTCCCCTGTATGACCAGCAAACACAATTCACTGTGAATTTTCATTCCCTTCTTAATCAGCTTTCTTCTTGCCAAATTCCTCCTCATTTTAAGCTATCTGCAGCAGCGTGTTCATCTGGATTCAACAGTGTTCTACTTAGCACTGTTTATTTTTAAACAGGTCTTTTTTGTAGTTTGTATTGTATAGTATTATACAGTACTAGTTTAATGTATAGGCTCAAAATTATAATTACTGACAAATAAAACCATGGAGCCAAACTGATTTTACAGAAGTCAGTTTCCCATTTCCATGTATGGCTTTTGTAACTCAGGATTTTGTATAAGATCATTGTGCTGAATTAAGCATATTACATATTCCATGGTGAGCAGCAATAAATCTAGATTAGAACACTCCTTTCTGAAAAGAAAATGTGATGCAACCAGCCTACAGTTTGCTAACCTCTGTACTGTTGAAGAGAAAAATTAGGAGAATGTAAAGGTAATAATATGCAGTGCTGGACACACAAAAAAAAAAAAAAAAGGTGAAGCTTATATTATAACTAAAACTCAGTGTAGAACAATAATATGTAATAGAGACAGTAATGGATTGAGTGACAAAAGAATCTAAAACTCTAACAATTAACTGAACAAAACAGTTACCAAAATAGAAACACTTTTCTAGGAAGAGGCAGGATAGAGGAGGATGGGGAAAATATTTCATAGAAGAATATACAATCCTGAAGGGAAGAGAAATGAGATTTTACAAGGCTGTTTGAGCTTATGTCAAACACAAGAACAAGGGAGCATAAACTAAAGCTAAGGGAAGGGTCAGACCCTCAAGGAATTTCATCAGAATTTCTTTAGATAGGGAGTAGTGAATATACAGAATAAAAGGCAAAGGGCAGCAATACAGGAAAAAAATACTTCAAAACTATTTCAAAATGTTATAAAGCAGAGCCAGAACTCTGGAAATCGTAAGAAACATTATGGAGCAAAGAAAGGTAAACAGCTGGGTTTGCTTCCTTCAAGGCTTATTTTCTACTTTTGTCCCTCACAAATGCCAAGTGAGTGCTGCAGAAGCCCCACATGAAAAAGAAAATGCCATCCCATGACCAGCAGGACTTCTGGCTACTCAGACCCTGGTGACTTTGTATTTTTTTACTCAGTATTTTACTGAGTATTTTATTGAGTAGGTTATCTCACCTTTATGAAAGCTGAAGTCCTCATATTGCCATCAAGCTGCAAGCTATTTCCAAAGTCACCCAAAATCCTCAGATGTCTTCCATTCTTCAACACTGATTTTTGACATGTCCCTAAATAATTTGTTTCCAGACAAGTCCTGACAATTTTGACAAACCTACAGCCTGTTCCTTCCTATTGTTTTTCCTGATCCACAAACATGTTTTTCCTCTGTTTACACCCTGAAGTCACAGCAGACCCAGAAGATGCAAGTCATGCACGAAATGCAAACAGTAGCCTTACTTCTCAAAGATATCACCAAACCAAAGCAGGGAATGAAACTCGGGTTTCACTGCTCCCAGCAGCGGCTGGCCCACAGACTATTTGGCTTTATTCTTGCCACTCTTCAACTCAAGAAATTTAAGTTTTCCACAAAACAGGAGTTTCTTAGCAAAAATGCAAAGTTCCTGCACTCAAAGCTCTCCTTCAGTTAGGAGCTCTCATGAAGGACAAGAGGGCACCCTCAGCCCCTCTCCCAGGGAAGGTTTTAGGGAGACAGGATCCCACATGCCAGGTTAGCACAGATGGACACTGAGTTTTCCCAGGCAGGAGCACCAGCCGAGGAGGAAGGCTTTCCTTCTGCCTGGTAGAATTAAAACTGTGGCTGTTTCCTGGAAATTTCCTCTGTGCCCAAAGCCAAAGCAGCACCTCTGCAGGGCACTGCAGCTGCAGGGGCTGGGGAGGGCCAAGCCCAGCAGTCAGGGCTGCCCAGCTGAGCTGTGGAGATGCCTGGGTGGGTGCCACTGCCAGGCACAGCAGAGCAGAGCGTGCCCTGCACCCTGCCAGGGCTCCCCCTGCTCAGGGCTGGTTCTGGTCATGCACCAGCATTTAGGTACAAGACACATTGCTGTTGTCATCCTCACTCATAATGGGTATCAAGCCCTTCAGGTCAAAGTCTTATTAGGTATTTATACATCCTGCTTTCACCAATTTCACAGGCATGAGTGGTTTGATGCAATAGTTTTAACCAAATTACACCTGTAAATGGCACACATGAAACTATAAAAGCACTGATAAAAGTATGTATGCTTCAGTTTGCTTCTCCTGCAGCTTCCTTGGCTGCATGCCTGACAACATTTTGCCCAGGCTAAACAATCTACAGGCAGTGGTTTGCACTGCTCCCCATGGACAATCGCTCAGCAGCCTAATATATTTCAGTAATGATTTTTTTCCTAAGATTCACCTTAAATTTTCTCTTGCTTAATTTCACCCCATCATTCTTAGTTATACCTTCTTGTACTGTCCTAACTATTCTCTCACTCTTTTTTTTTTTAATTCAGTCTCCTTTCAAACTTATCTATGTTTCCCATCAATCATCCTCTAGCAAAGTCATAGATATGGCACTTAGCTTTTTTTAATCCTTTCTCATCATTTGGTCCCTTCTGCTCTGATTGCTTCATTGCTCCTCTCACTTTCTCAACAGTTTGTCAATATTTTCGTAAGGATGCTGCTCCCAGGATTTCATGCAGTGTTGCAGGTGTGGCCTAAGGCTGACACCTACCAATCCTACTGCCACTCTAACACAACATCCTTACACATAAAAGCCCAAACATGATTGATCACCATTATTACTGACCTCTCATTCCAGTTCCCTACAGATAGAGAGCCCCAGCAACAAATAATGTGGGTTGTAGGACCCAGTTTTCAGGAGGTCCCTGCTTCAACTGCAACACCAACTTGAAAAAAAGCCAGCCCCAAGCTGTTTCCAAATCTGGTCTTTCCCTGCAAACCTGCTGAGAGCATGGGCCCAAATTAAAGCAATAAATGCTTAAGAAAAACAAATGAATTGGTTTTGAGCTTTTTCAGAAATTTGTCTGGAGCATCACTCCAGTCAAATTCCATCAGAGAGTCCTGAGAAACCCAGTGCAGCCCTAAAGACCCTGCAGCACACAAAGCAGTGACATTTCCACATAGGGAACCTTCTGCAGAAACAAGGGAAGGTTCACTTGAAAAACTTCAGGGTTTGTGTGGATTTTGTTTTCCACTCGGGAATCTAGAGCTGGGGTACATAAAGGGCAGACCTGTCTCTGTGAGACAAAAGGCCTAGGGCAATCCTCTGAACCACAGTGATGCCAAAAACCCCCAACTCCACAGAGCTCTGCCAGACCACTACCAGCTCCCCCACAGCCCTAGCACACCTGCCAGCACAGAGAGACTGCCAATTCTGCTTCTCATCATAGAAACAGAGTTGAATCCCCATCAACACAACTTGAATAAAATTGCCCTTTTTTTTTTTCCACTGGGATGCAATAGATATATTTTCAGTAAGTTCTCACAAATCTTTCTTACTACTGATAACTTCTTTAAGGAATTCATTCTCTGGCACTCTTTTTCTGCAGACATAGCTTGAAAACTTACATTTACCATATAACCACATAATATGCAGTGTGTCTCCTAGCAGATAGTGCTCAACTAAGGAGAAGTGAAAAGATAAACTTTAGTGCTTACCACTGTTCAGGCAGTAAAGTGCTAACCCTCTGCTCACCAGGCACTTGTGAAAGCCATAAAACATAAGCCATCTCTCCTTGTGGAGAGATATTATGTTCTGTAATGGTCAGAGAAGGGGAATTGGAGAAAAAAAAAGCGTATTTAAGCTCCTTACCCTGAAATCAGCCCAGACCTGACTAGTTGCACCTGAAATGAGTTAAGCAGGTAATCCTGACTCCTTCCTGCAAAAGGCAGAGAAGCAAGTGACCACCTACTCATGGTTCCTTCTTTGCAGCTTTCAGAGCTATGTAGATAATCAGCTGTTTCTTTGTATTTTGGTTCATTTACGAAGACCTATCCCTCAAAGACTGATCATCTCAACTCAAATATTTCCAGCTGTCCTTGCTATTCACTCCAATAATGCCCAGGTGATCAAAATTAGGTTTATGGACTAGGTTTATGCCTTATTTCATAGTGGATGAAAGAGGCAGTGTGGATGAGCACCAATATAGTGAAAGACAATAAGAAAAATTTCTGCTCACGCCTTTACTTAATTAAGTTTCTTTATTTACATGGAAAGCCATGCTAGGACAGATTGTGGGTGTATAGAGACAGCATGGAGACTGAACTTCTGTGTCTAAACAATGCTGCTCATTAGCTGAGCAGCATTGCTCCTACCTTCTCTTAACCTATTCTAAGTACAAAACTGAGTGTGTGAGCTTAACCTGTTCACTGCAGTTCACCCAAGGGACAGAGCCACGCCATATAAATTCCTGAGACACAAGGTACTCACACCAAAAACAGCTTAGTGGGTGTCTCTTCCTCCAGCCCTCCTCTCCTTTGCATTTTTTGTGCAAATCCCGAGGCAGACTCAAATTTCAGAGAATAGCTGTTCTCCTGAAAAATGCTGGGGAAGAAAAGTAGGCAGCAGTGAAGCATGGCCAGGGCTGGTATAGAGCTGGGAGAGCACCACTGATCTCAGCTATCCAGGAATACCAACACTCTGTTGGTACTTCTCTGTGTCAAACCTAGATATGGCATGTACTGTAAAAGCAGAACAACTTACTTCATAAACCAAACCTCCATAAAGACAGGTGCCATACCAGTTCAAAATGATGGTCTGTCTTATGCATACAGTGTCTCCTATCAAAGCTTCAGGTTTTTAGTTACTGCAAGAATTGCCAGGCAGGCAAACAGAATTCATGTGCATTGACAGATCATTTCCTAGAGCCTCTGGAATATTCTTTATGTCAGACCCTGACGCCTGAGAGCTTGGCTACCCCTAAAGCCATGTACATGATGTCTAAGGTAACTCAGGACTGTAGATGATGTAGCTGTTTTTCAAGATTCACCAGCTACTTGGCCTGGACTGCAGCTGATTGCAATAAGTCTTTTAAGATGGGTTCAAATATCTTCCTTCTTTGGCTGAAATGTGCATTTTATTCATTTAATCAATTGCTTTATTTAGGTGTCATGAGAAGAGGCAAAGTGGTTCTGGATTTACCTCCTCAATAGCTTCTGTTACCTGCTGCACCTCAGCCATGTCTCTTCTCGTTTATCTTCATCTAAATTGAATAGTACCAATCTTTTCACTCTCTCCTCATTCAGAAGTCTTTTCACATCTCCACAAATTTCCGTCATCCCAGTATAAGTTCTGTAATTCCTGCTATTTCCTTTTCAAGTCAGAGTAATGAGAACTTCAGGAAAAGTAAGGTTTTTTATAATAATGTAATTTTAATAGTCTCACTGTTATTTTGGTCTCCCAGTTGATACCATTCATTTGACTTTTAACCACTGCAAGCCACGGAGGGAAGCCCTTCACTGTGCTGCCCAAGGTGATGCCCACATCTCTTTCACAGGTAGTTACTATGAACTGGGAACCTGTAATATGATCCAGATCTTCCCTCATAATCTCTGCCACCTCTGCTGATGCCAAGTGCTCCGGAGACTCTCTTTAGTCATTCTGTCAGACCAAAGAAGCTGATTGCATTTACTACTCTCCTAAGGCCAAACCCCAAGGATTTTAGTCCTTATATTAAATCAAGCCTGTCCTGAAGGCAGTAGGAGTTTGCCAGAGCACAAAAACTGAGTCAAACTCAGTCCTTCAAACTCACAGCAGCTCAGACCTTGTTCATAATGAGCACTGGGGCCAGAAGGTCAGAGCAGTGGGAGAAGCTGTAATTGAAGAGCACTTATTGGCAAATCATCAACACAATGTTTCCATGCCTTGCAAATCCTCTCTCCACAAGCCCTTCACTTCTCTTTTGCTGGCTTCAAAAAGTGAGACTGCAGAAAGATTTAGAGACAGCAAAAGCATCCATTCCACACCCACCAGCCCCCTTGGAGCTGCACAGCCCCAGCCCCACGCTCTGACTGGGCCACACAGCCCAGGGTGGGTTCACAGGGGTCTCACTTTTTGGCCCAGCACCCTTCACAAGAACTGCCTTCTGTTTCCCATTTCCTAAAATCAGTGACAGATATGCCACTCATTGCAAGCAGCTTATGGCACTTGAGAGTAAGTCCTACCTTTCTGACAACCATTCCCAGCCCTGTTCAGGCTGTTAAGCAGCACACCTCTGGCCAGATGTGCTGAGAGATCTAGAGGCACCAGAGCAGAGAGCAGGTCGTGCTGACAGGATTTGGCCCAGAAACAGCCCCAGCAGCCTGTGCTCGGGTCACAGCAGTGCTGGGGACACGGGGCAGCCAAAGGCAGTACTGCTGGCCATGGGACAGTCTGCTGAGGCACTGGGCTTGGCACAGGTAGAACTGTCTTCCCTGGCAATGGCAAACCCCAGATGCAACACAGGCAGTCTTTGCACTCATCCATTTAACCTGCCTGGTCCAGAGACCTGGTGTGTGCTGACCACCTTGACTTTGTGAGGAAGCACATTTTGGATCTCTCATTTAAAAATTTGTTCCGTTCTCTTCGTTTTATATACATTTAGGTGCCTGTGGACTCGTGTATCAGCTTCTTCTGCAACCTAAGAGATGCAATAGGGTTTTATTGACTGTTACAGAAATATATTTGCATGTGTTTGTATAGCAGATACTAGGATGCATTGTTAAGCACTGAGACACTTTGTCACTACCTGCTATTAAAATAAAATTTAATAATCTGTATCCATCAACTGTAGCCACCATAGACCAACAGGGACCACCGCTCAGTCATCACACATTTCCAGCATAATGAATATATTTGTACAAAATACACAATGGGCATTTCAATTTCTAATAGCACTGTCCCTATACCATTTGCATTTGTCATTTGTATTCATGAACACTTCCAGAACTAGGCGAGAAAATAAAATATTTTTCTTCAGGAATTTGAGTGAGTTGCTGGACAATGGATGGCAAGATATTGTAATGATCCAGTGTTTCACATGACAGACTTGCAAAACAACAACAACAACAACAACAACAACAACAATAATAATAATAATAATAATAATAATAATAATAATAATAATAATAATAA
>QUSF01000024.1:163639-166139 GCA_003676055.1 Chloebia gouldiae
AATAATAATAATAATAATAATAATAATAATAATAATAATAATAATAAACCTACACCAAAACATAAAGGGAAGAAAAAGGTGTGGGCATCCTGTCACTGTTAAGCGAAGCCAGTTGGGCTAAAACATTATAATCTCATTTTAAAAATAATCTCATACTAGAACTGAGTCCTGAAAAATAAAATATAAGAAGATCAGAGAAAGAAAACCCCTTCTCCAGTTTAAGTATCTTGCTTTTTGGATAGCCATGTTTTCACTTAGCTTTTCTTTGAATATTCTTGTTATTTTGCAGAGCCTTGAGAAGAAAACAAAACCTCTTCTGAAATAGGATGCCTTTGTCAGCGTAACTCAAGAATGTCACAGTTCCAGAAACAGGTAGAAATTAATTTATGCTCATAGATTGTGCATAGAAGTTGTAGAAAACTACATTATTCCCAACATGCTGAAGAAAACTATATCTTTTAATTTAGATATTTTATGACTTTATACAATGGAACAGAACAAAAGAGAAATCAAAATGTTAACCCAGAGCAACCTGGATGGATTTTGGGCTGAGTATCAAAGGAAATCTCAAAGCATATATTATTTAAAGGTCAGTCAGATGACACAGCTATGGAAATTTTGCAAAGCAAAATGCAACATTAGCCTCAGTTCCCAAAAAATATTTTCTCCCTAACTTTTTATTAGCTTGAGGTACTACTAGGTAAAAATTAGTGCTCTGGGGAGCCCTCATGATGAATAAACAACACACACAAAAAGCTGCTTGACAGCTACACTGGCAAAGACTACCCAAAAGGAATTCTATACCAGAGAAGATAATAGATACAGAGCAATGAATTAGATCCTAACACACACGTGACAAGACCACAGTTAGGATGGAGCAGAGAAGATGAAGAATTCCTCTAGATCTTGGGACAGGCAGTCCCTGCACCAACACACCTGTCACCCTCCAGCCCTAGCTGAGCCTGATAGAAGCAGCGTTATGGTACGCCTTGTGAGCTAAAAACCACCTAAGTTAAACCAAGGTCTGGCCTTAAGAAATCCATTCCAGGCATAGATCCTTTCTTCCCCAAAGTATTTGCCTCAAGGTTTTACAAGTAGCCTATGTGACTTGTAGGTACTTTCTGTATTTTTGTACTTTCACTCCCAGACTTCGGCTGTTCCTGAACACAGCAGAAAACAGCAAAGAGTTAAATTCACATGTGCTATGTGAGATTTAGGTTTAAAATTGCTGAACTGCTAGGAGTTATTTTTTACCAGATTTTTTGTATTGTGCAAGAAAAGGGGGTTTGGGAAACAAGTAAAATAGCTCTGCTGGAGGCTAGCAGAGAGAGGACACAAAAATGAGGTTGAAAGAAATAGGCCTATAAATCTGACATCCAGTGCCCTGGTCTTGCAATGTGATCTGCACCTGCAACTGGAGCGATTGATTTCAGCAGGACCCGTACAAACCCAGGCACCTGCCACACACAGCCCGGGCAGGGCTGGGGCTTGCACTGCTGCACAACACAGCCTGGTTTGGAACAACTTAATCACTCACTGTGCAAAGAGGGAGTGCAGATTTTCAAAGTACTTTTTTGCAAGGAAAGATTCCCATGGACCCTTTAGATTTCCTATATTTTCACAATGCTTTTGCTGTTGACTCACTACCATCTATTTATGTGCCATAGAATGAGTGGGTCTTGCACAAACACATACTCCTGTCTCCCAACAAAGTTGCCAAAAACATTCTTTAAAATCTATTGCATAATATTTCTAGGTACCATACCCTGATTTTCTGAATAACTGACTGAGATTACTTACACAATTGCCTGCCTCAATAGTAAAATAGTAAAAGCAGAGATTGTTAATTTCTTTTTTTTTTCCTTTTTTAATAATGCAAAATACTGTGATGAGCTGCAGGGGTCTAACAGCACCAACAGGTGGTGCTATCAATTTCCCTAATGGTCATTGTAGCCAGTTGGGAAAGATGAGCTAATGGTGTGATGTCTAAGTTTGCAGAAGTGGCACATGCCCATCAATAAGTTCTGCAGTTCTTTGTTAAGGCATATTAGAACAAATTCTCAGCAAGATCTAAAATGAATGTGCCAAAAAAAAAAAAAACCCTCACCACCCCTTTTACTCTTCCCAAGGTCTCAGCAAACTTGTAAAAATGCTGCCAAATTGTCAAAGAAGTACTTGAATTTGGCTGGAGAGCTAACTTCACAAGATGGGCACAAGAGAATTGCACCTTTCCTAAGCAAAAATTTGAAAGTATATCATTTGAAAATATTGTCTAAATGATAGACAAAGAAAAATTATGGTTCAAATTGACTTTCAAATCAATTTATTTTCAAATATACTTAATAGTACATTGTGTATATATTATATTCAAAAAGGAAACAGGTAAGTAAAGCATTGTCCTGATGGGTATATCCAAGCTGCTATTAGAATTACATCCAGGGGAAAAAAATAAAGCAACAATAGTGCTGTTTCCAAAATATATGTACTTCTTGGGTTGATG
>QUSF01000024.1:171139-221658 GCA_003676055.1 Chloebia gouldiae
TAAACATTACAGAAACCATTAACTATTCATCAGTAATACTAAATATTTCAATTCATAATTTCTTGGACAAATATCACATTAGAATAAGACTTCTCGGGAAGTGATTGATGCAACAAAGTCAGGTTCAATAAAAACGTGGTGATTCCCTTTAGACCTATACACACTGTCCTTGTGATTAAAAATGAAAAATATTGGTAGACAAAGCATCCTGTATGATCGGAGGCACTTGAACCTTTTGCTAGAGAAAAACCTGAAATGAATCTGGGGTGGATAAGAAGAGCTTGAATTTAGAACTTAGCATTACCATGTTCATTCCATCTTATACCTGCTGTAGAGAAGCAAACATTCAGCATATTCAGTGTGCCAGTTATCACCATTATGATTATATACAATAGTGAACACAAACATGCAAACAGAACACAAAAATAACCTTTTCTAGAATTCTACACCTGATCCTTACAAAAACTCCCTACCCAAGCTTTTTTTCATTCAATGAAGGGAGAATCACTCAATTAAATGTTATCAATCTGGTGAGCCTGATCTTTTGTTCAGGTATTAAAATACCAGGTCATATTCCAGCCTAGTATAAGCTTGCAGAGAAGAGTTTATTACATTACTATTTTTAAATACTGAAAAAAAAATTTTAAAGGGGTGGAGGGATTTGTCACTATTAAACACAAACATCTTGAAAAAATACAAGCATCATGTGGATTTATCACAGAATTTAGCCTGAGATGGAGTCCATTGACTGAGAATCCTTATAAAAATAAATTTTAAGCTGGTTCTAACCAACTCTTTGGAGCACCAATGTCCAAAGCATAACAACAGTCATAAGACATCTATTACTCAAATGCAGCTGAAAGGACACCACCCAACAAGCCATGTTCTGGAAGATGTACAGACACACCTTCCTTAGCCAGTCCTGGGGAACCAGGCATTTGGTTACCCATGATATCAGGTTTCTCAGCCTTGCTGCCCAAGGAATGTTTTTCCATCTCAGCTATTGAAATTAGAGTGGCAGCAGCATCCTTGAACTGAAGAGTGCACTTCTGAAAGCCACAATGTTTGAAGGAACTTCCCTTCAGCCTCAGTGTGGCAGTCTTTGGCAGAACCTGAAGAAAGCAGCCAGACAACCTTAACAACCAGTCCCTGACACACCCTGCCCAGAGGGGGAAGCAGCACCTGTGGAAGGATCTTATAAGCACTAAGCCAAGTTTTCAGTGCATCAGTACTGGCTCAGGGAGAAATCTTAGCTTTAACCCGAATACTTTATTTAAATACATAGCAAGATGCTCCACAATGAATATGAATTTACAGCTATTTAACACTTCATGAACACGTTTAGCACCTGAGCTTTTTGATATCCCATATTTTTATCAAGCTGCCTTCTAAGCCTGAAACCAAAGATAATGGAGAATCAGCATTAGTTTCTCCAAGGGAAGGCAAAAGGGAACAAAATATATTCTTATATTCATATTTGGTATGCATATTTTTGGGAGTTATACAACTTAAGTTCTGCAAGGCAATTTTCTGAACTTTCACTGACAAACAAATCTGATCTGAAAAATCTTACATCAGCAGGGTTGGTTTGCAGATGTTATTTGTGCCATTTATTTATCAAAAATAACTAGAAAATGTTTTTAAAACATCATTCCAGACTGTACAAATAGGAATGTGACATGGGCTGTCTGTTTTACTTATACTGTTTTACTGCTTCGTATTCTGAGCAAACAGAGAGGCTATTTTCCCCAGGGGTTCAGGAGGGCATACTATTTCATTTCTTCAGAAAATTGTTTCTCTGGATTTCAATCTTTTTAGCTAGATATGACAAAATATAATATCAAGAACACTTATGCTTTTTATCAGCTCTATTTTCAAAGCACAAATAATAGATCAGTATATATTTAAGTCAGGTGACCAAGTCTTATTTCTGAAATCAAATAAGCATTTTGCAATTTTTAAACGATGCTGTACATTTTCACTACAGCATCGTTATGCCTTTAAAATGCTTTCAAAAGTCTAATTTATAAGCATGAAGTGAATTTTAAGATATTTCACTAGTGTTAATAATATCTCACTCAGGTAGCATTCAATTTTCTGAGTTCTTGGGTTAATGAGGCAAATAAATCAAAATTAAATTGGCCTAGGGAAAAAAAATCAAACAAAATTGCATTTATTACGTTATACATTCTGAGACTCCTTCAGTTCTGTTCACAATGGCAAACAATATTCCAGCTCTCAGAATCATTACACTTACTCAGAATCAGAGATTAATCTCACAATCTGAGATTTAAAATCAAATAGATCAGACTTCATGACTAGACAAACATAATGCCTTATTATGATGTATCAGGAGTATTCACAAGATATTTGCACAGTCTTAGCCAAGTACTTTCCATTAAGTGTCCATAATTTCAGCTGCCTACCATTTCTTCAGTAATTCAACCAATTCCTTCAAAGAGGATTTTACCATTGCAACCTGCTAGGTCTTTTCTTTTAAGATAAGCCTTAAAAAGAAAATACATTGTGCAACCAGGCTATCATTCACCATTTTTTAAAAAGCCCCAAAATCACACAGATCTAAGCAAATAGCTGAAACAAACAAAAATCCTAGCATTTCTGAAAAATAAATACTTCTAGTCATACTGCTATAGTATGAATCATGGAAAAAAATATTACCTTCACCCCTTTCTCTAAAATATGAGAGAAAGGAAATATTTTATAGATACTATAAAAAAGATCCTACTGTTGGGGAATACCAGTGTTGTCAGCTCTTTTAAAAAGGTGGTTAATAATATACAATACAGAAAACTAAAGAGGCTGAAGTTGTTACCAGAAGTAATAAATTCAGCATGAGCAAATAACAATCAAAAAATAATGACACACAATGAGCAGTTGCCATTGTTATCCCCTTATTACTTGTAGTAAAGTAACAAATGCACTTCTCTATGCAGTGTCACCCACCTGTACCAAGGCAGCCTTGCAGCCTAAGGAACTTACTCTGAACATGGAGCCCCAGCTGAAAAACAAACTTCCCCACTGAGCTGTCATCACCTGCTAAGTCAGCAGCATAAACACGAGACTTCCATATATACAGTACTCACATTCTTTTAAATTGAAAACACTGTAGAAAAGTAGGTTGGGTGGTTTTTTCCCCAAAGTAAGACATTACTGGCTATTAACATTTAAAATTTATTGACAGCAAAAAAACCCAACAACTCTACTTTTTTGCCTATTTTAAAGGAATTAAGGGGCCAAGTGCCCATAAGTGGCACATGCCAAAATCAACAAGAAACGAAACAAAAACATGTTTGCATTGTGCCCAGGTAGCATCTGCCTTGTGGCTTTGCAAAACAGTTTGTATGGTCAAGAGCTTGCTTAGGAGTAAGTTAAATGGTGATCTAAAAAATCTGTTTTTATTTTACTCCCTGTGGACAAACACCACAAAAACTACTTGCTAGAAAACAGTGAGCAAAAACAAAGACACCTTTGCATTGCATTAGAAAAGCTTTTAGTTTTATCATCTATAACATGTGCACACATACAGCAAGTGAGTAACCTCCAGGCAGGAATTATAAAGACAAAGCCAGCCTAGCAAAAGCACCCCTCTGCTCATGGTAGGTTTGGAAGGGAGAGGCTCCTTTCAGTCCCTATTCTACAGCAGCCACTGGGGACAGCTGCCTCCTGTGACCCAGAATGGCTAAATGGTTTGGGGGGCTAGGGGATTACATTTTTCACAGCTTAAAGAAAGCCTTTCCAAAAAGTGTTGCTTTCACCTCAATATAAACAAAATAAGCACTTTCCCAGCTCCTGAATTAAAGTTCAGTGCCTAACTCTGGCACACCAACACCACTCAGTGCTTGACTGCTGATGAGGCAGGTATTTTACAAGAACATGAAGTTCTACTTCAAATTATCCCTTCGAGTTTAGGTTGTGACAGACAACACTGACAGAGTCACCATTCAATGGTCACTCAAGTGCTTGCTCAGAATGACACAATAATTTTATTCTGATTCTTAGTTCACAGAACAGAAACAACAATTGCTATCAGTCCTCTCAAGGCCTTATGCTCTTTGGCAAGGAGTACTGATTTGTGTTTTTATAGCACTACCAGGTAGTGGTTGTGCACTATCATTATCCAAATAATTTATAACAACAAGTGAGAAAGAACATCTGGAAATAAACCAAATGCATCTTGATCTGCTCAGGAAAAAGATGAAACATTGCTGGGGCACCTAAAAACAGCCTCTTAAATCAGTATGTGATGCACATCTGAGATGCTCTGATGTTCTGAAAGGCACTTAAAAGCATGTAAACTTGCATTATTACCATGCACATAACCAACTCATGAGTATTATCATGGGAGCAACATGAACACAGTGACATGTCAACTGCCTGCAGCATCAGGCTTTGGCCATAAATTAGAATATGAAATTTAGATTACATTAGAACACAAAAATGTTTAAAGAAACTCTTTCAGAAAAAAAAAAAAAGTATTATAAAAGTCAATGGCACCAGATTCCTTTCTACCATTAAAACAATGTTAATTTAAAAGCCGAGATCCATTTGAAAACATTTACCTCTAAATCAGAAAGTCCCCAGAGATTAATTTCTGCACTTATGCTATTTGCAAAAAATATTTAACTTAAAGGCATTCCTTTTTTCCTGAAATAATTGCATGCAAGATGAGAACTAAAACACAATCTGAAGTGTAGTAAAGGTAATTGCTGCACTTACTGCTCGTGTCATGTTGATGTATTACTACATATCAAAGGTCACAGTTCTGTACTCATACATTATCAAATTTGAAAGAGCAATATTCTAATCCAACCAACCTTTAAACTACCCCGAATCTGTGTGAAAATGGATACAGGTTAACTTGAATTTAAAAAAAAAAAAAAAGTTTCGGAAGCTGAGGGGTCAATCAAGCCAGGCTGACAGGGTTACGTGTCACTTCTGTGCATCTAATACCCTCTTAGATTATCAATGAGGTGCAGAACACTGATCACAAGCTAAAGCAGCTGTGCTAATGAAAATGAAACAGTCTGAAAAAATTAGGTAATACAGGCCTGTGACAAAGGGCAGTACCTTGTGGACAATAATGGAGGAATAAGGACATAAATCACCATTTAGATACAGTAAAACCTGCAATACCCACCCTGAAATGTCTATGGAATCGTGGGCCGAAGTCAGCACCTCCACAACTCCACAATTCTCTCTGAAGCTGCCACATATTTTCAATCCTGAGTCAAGGCAGGTTTTCCCTGCCTCTACTTCAGCACACACAAAATTTTGCAGTCCTGTGCCAGGCTGACCTTTGAGAGTGGAGAGCTGGCTGCTCATGCCATGAGCCAGGAATTCTCACAATTGGCTGTAGCACAGACAAATGGGTCTTATCAGAAACTACTCAACCTTGAACAACTTTCTTCTCCTACATATGCCAGTCCAATTGGGGGGCAGGGACTGCACTAAAGAGGCAGGGGCCCCCTAATCCTTGCTTGGTAACATATGGGGTCCTCATATGTCCTATGTTACAAAACTCATGTTGATTAAGTACAGCCAGCACAGAAGGAACTATTAAACAGAATTATCACCTCAAATCATCAATTAAGCTCAGGTAAATAAATAGCTTTTTCATGATGCGTTTTTTCCTCAAGAAGTTACATACATAGCAAAACCAGCATATATTCCAATAACAAGCAATTTAATTTCATTTGCTTTAAAATTTGGTAAAACAGTAAATTTCAAAAGAGGAGCACAAGTTTAAGTATTTTCTCTATTACAACCAGAAAAGCTAATAGACTTCAGGAAGTCTATTAGAGCCTAAGAATTCACACTAATTAATGTTTTTGCATTTGATTTTAATGGAATTTCAAGTGCAGGTGATATATATTCAAGGCTACATTGAGGATTAGAATGATTAAAGATAATATTTATAGTACATAAATACACATACCCTTTACTAATGCAACAAGGCTACTACATCAATAGCATCTATAAATATACAGGAACTCCTGTTTAAATAAAAGTTTAATATACAAAAAATGCAAGTACAAACATTCCTAAAGAAATAACAACTTTCACATTTCCTTTAAAACATCATTCAAAACAGTTTTCTTAAAATGAATTTTCTTGGTGGTTTTGTAAATGGTTTTTGAGTGCTGAACAAGTCAAAATTAAGTTTCGTCAACTGAGCAGAACTCCTTGAAGTGATGCAAGGAATTAGAGGGCAGACCACTTGAGAAGAGCTGGAAGGTCTTTGTTGCTCGAGTTTTCTACAAATCCAGCTTCTCTATTTTCATTGCAGCAGCAAAATGGAGAGAGAAAGAGAGAAAGAGAGAAAGAATGATTACTTCAATATAAGTTAACAAATTTAGAGATGACTTTGAATTTACAAATTGAACACCCAAAATTGTCAGCTCTCCAGTATATGCCCCCCCTTGTTTTCTCCTTTATCTGATTATCTCAGGATTTTGCTGCATGTATTCCTTTCTAGCAGTTGCAATCTCCCTTTTTTGAAATTATGTTTGTCACACAACAAAAGGAGAATACATGATTTCATAGCGGCAAAGGCTTATGAAGCCCTCCTGAAAAACATTAGTAATTGTTCACTGAAAATCCTAGCAGTACAATGCTAGGTACATACAGTGGCAGCTTTGAAATAGGTTTATTCCCACAGTGACTACTGTGAGAAGTAACCAGTATTTACAAGACTTGGTCAAGACATCCCCTTCTACCCAAAAATTTAAGTCATGATCAAATTGATTATATGCAACCATGAAAGTTATATTATGATACAGTGCTTTAGATTTTTCACTGTTGCAAAGTTAAATAATCTATTGAGAATCTTTCAAGTGTTTGCTTTAATCTCAAAACCCCATGGTTTGGGAACAAATTATTGTATAATCAATACATTTCATTTTAAAGCCCTTCTCACTATCCTGCCTATCATATACCTCTCTAGGTCTTATTCTTCACAGAGTCACAGAATCATTATTCTTTCAGAGAAAAGATTGAATGTGACCTGACAAGACCCCAGAGAGGCCCACAAATCAAAAGCAATGGTGAAGTCAAATTCCTTGAGACTCGTGATCTTAAGGGACAACTCAATTGCTTTTTTTTTTTAGATGCTGAGGGGTAGCAGTTCCCATTGTTAAACATCATTGGAACCTACTCTATTTGTAGTGTAAACAAACATCTAGTAAAAACCCAAGGCTAAGAAATTCCCATCTACTCAGGGATGCCATTCTTTTTCTATAAACACCAAGAATCCAAAGCAGGAAGTACATGGAATTTCAGACTACCAGACAATCTCAACAAGGACACATTTCTGATGGAAGTTTACAGTTTGTTCTCTGACAGAAACATTGGTGCATGACTACACACCAGGATCTGGAGCCAACAACCCTATGCCAGTCAACCCCACCAGCTGTAATTCCTTGCTTTCATCACCTTCCACAAACCTGAGACCTATGAACTCCACCTGAAGACCACACCATGGAAGAGAGGAGCACTGCCAAGACCAGTAATCATTTCACAGACATTTTCCTGTTAGTGAATCAAAACTTCCTGAGAACCACCAATAATCTGAGAACCACCCATATACTGCCATTAACTACATACTTAAGCAAGTCTCAGAAATCACATGCCATCAATCAAACAAATCCACTGGTCATGGAGCAATCTTTTATTGCCCTCTCATTTTAAATCCATTCCCTCCTGCAAGGCTATTTGCCCAAATGATTAGGAACTACTTTATTCTAGTCTTTATTCCTGGAAAACTTACTCTCCCCTCTTAATGTCTTGATGTATCTGCAGCCTTTTCTTAAATTAGCCTGTATTACAGATATGTTTTCTGTACTGGTGTAGTGAGTCTCCTTCAGAGGCTCACTACACCACAAATCTGGACAGGGTTGCATTTTACCAATTCTAGAAGGGAACTGAAACATGACATGCTGACATCTGAGGCATTAACTTTCAACCACGTGACTGGACAGGAAAGAACTTCTTAAGAGAGATAAGGAGAAAAAAGAAAACAAACTAAACCAAAACCAGTCTGTAAGACATGGAAGGAAATAAAGGCCTACAGATTTTGTTTGAGAACACTCAGGGAACTGGTCAAATGATTATTTGCCAAAGACACAAAATGAAGGTTACCATTCTAGTGCAACATTCACAGACAGGACATTCCTTACCCCACGAACAGTTTTCCTCATTGTAGAATACCTAACAAAATCTCACTCCTGAAGCAGAGTAAGTAAGAAGCAGCTTATTGAAAATGTTTTTTACATCCAGTACTCTTGTACTAAATGTGTTTAGACTTCACAAAAATTAAAGATTTTTTAAATTTTTAATAGTAGACTTAGTTATTGAATAATGAAAGTTTCCTCTAGCCTACTCACTCCTTCGGCACCACAAAACCACAACATTGCTAAGTTCAGAACCATGTACCAACAAAGAAGTGTTTCTCCTAGCCTTTGAAGGTTAAAAAACTTTTTAAGTCTCTCATAATAGCTAGACAGCTTTTTTCCTACCAAGTTATTGTCATATGCTTATTCTGGAACTACATCTAAAAAGCAAACAAAATTCTCCAATAAGATTCCTTGTCAATTCCATCCTTATTATTTACGACATAGGAACATGATAATAACCTGAGTTATGTACAGCCATGTGGTAACAGCCAAATCCTACTACATTTTCTGAAAAAATCTCTTCAAGCTCATCTTTTTTAGCTCTTGATTAAGACTTGGTTCTAAAAGAAAAAAAAAAAAACATTATCCCTTCTCTCCCCCAACTGTTTTACTCCATCATTAAATCCTTCCATTGGCTTCTACTCATGCAACACATGGGTTCAGTCTTCTTAGCTTCAAGGCAACCATAACCACCCTTAGTTACTTGCTCTTGATAATCTCTAAACCATTCCTAAACCATCAGTTTTTGCATTACCTTCATTTTCCATTCCTTGGGAGCTTCTCTTTCCTGCATGAAGGCTAAGCAGATTTCTTGAGAAATCACCATACCAAGATTACACTTAATGTTTTAATTCAAAATATCCAAGGGCAATCAACTGTGTTCTCATTTAGAAGATGTATTAGAATTTTAAATACTATTGCCTTTTTAAACTCACTTCTAAAATAAAATGTAAATTTGACCACCTCATTTCAATTTATTTTGAACTAGAACACTCATTTGTTTTTTGTGGCAGAGTTTTTACACAGCCAAGATAACTCCTCCCCAGTTTATAAACTGTAAGTGAATAAAGGACATTTCTACAGTTATTCAAACTATTCCAGAGTCAATAAAAACACTACATCAACAAGCTTGCTAAGTATTACTTCACTACCCCACTCAATTTTGCTTTTCATCCTGGCCGCAGAAAGAAAAGGGGGCTCCTATGACATCATACAAGTCTAGTCCTGTGAGAAATCTCAGTACTTCTAAAAAAATTGGAGTTTGAGTACATTACAAGAAGTCAGAAGACAATAAAATGTGAAACCACAGTATTTCTCTAATTTTCCCTGTACTTTCTTCCATTTCCTCATTCTTAAGAGTGAAACTGCAACTGGATTAAATATGACAATTGCTGTACTTTTTTTGTCTACATACTCCTACTTCCAAGGTTTTTTCAGTGCTACTAAGACATGATTAAGTGTGGTTACTGCTGTTCATTTACAGGTATTTTTGGACAGGCAATTCCTGTTGGACAGGTGCCTTTTACTATTGCCACAGTTACAGTACACAAGAAGCAACTGCTGCAGAAACAGAATCCTCTTCCCATATTTGTATCAGGACTGGGGCAACCACACTTGGCAGGAGTAACATGTGAATGCTTACTGTAAAATGAGAAAAGCTCAGTCCATAACAGTCATATGTATCATCATGAACCTAAATTCACCCACAGATTAACCCTGTGCCCTCATTTACTAGAGCTGCTTTAAAACCCTGAAAACCCTGAAAAATTAGAAAGTTAAAAGTAGATCTTTCGCTACCAAAATTCTAGGACATCCTTAACATAACCTTCAAGCCTTCTCATGCAGTCAATGGAAACAACTGCTCATACATTTTTTTTAAGTATGAAAGTCTTTCAGGACAATTCTATCATGCACTTAAAACAGACCTAAATCTTCCTGTGCTCAGAAGTTGTAGGTATTTTTAGGTCACAAAGCAGGTTTTCACATTCTAAAAAGTATTTGTTTTCACATCAGGTGGACTGTCTCTACTTGATATATTTGATATATTCAGTGAGATATTAAACAAAAAAGTACCAATCACTTCTGTGTAAAGTTGCTCATGTCACATTTAAGAATCCTGGGAGAAACAATTCCCCACCCCCCCTCCAAATACTAAGTCTCCATTTTCAAAAAAAAAGTTAATATTCCTAAAATCCTAAGAAACATCAGTTTCTTTGGCAAAAGCAGGACCTGTGAAAATATACATGTCCCCGGGTAATGAAAACATTTTTAACACATAGGTCCAATATGAACTTTTCTCAGTCAATTCCATAGATATTATATGCATTACAGCTCAGCCACTGCTTGTCATGGAAAGGAACTGAAATTACTCTACAAAAGACCAGACATTTCAGATGCACATTTTTAAAAGGAAGCCATATCTGTGCCTAGAGTAACCTTAAGTTCTGAACTAACAATAAATCATGCTTTCATCTCCCGTATGACAGATCAGGATATAAAATTTTACTTCTTTTTAGCACTTAAAATGTAAGTACATCAAGCAATTTACCATACTGAATTACTCACATGGTCTGTGGCTTTTTTTTTCCTCTCCAAAGAAATAAGCCTTTAAGCAGATAAATCAGTGAGGCACAAAATGCAGTGTAGAAATTAGCAATGTACAAAAAAATAAGTAAGCTTTGGCACCTTTCAGGCAAAATTGTTTCCATTTTAAATAAGTTCTGTGATCTAAAATATATTTTCTAAAAGTGTTAAAAAACTTATTTCCCTTATCACTTTGTACCCTGTACTTTTCTCATACTGTAAGACATGTCCTGAAAAGGGACTGTTCCCAACTAAGACACATAAAATGCTTTTTTGCTGATTATTCACTTAAGTATAGGCCTATGAGTATTCCTTTAATCACATGCCTACATTCTGTCTATTAAGACTACTAATTAAAATATTAGTTGCAATTAACATAGTGAAGCAGAAAAAAAAAATCCTCCTTAATCTAAATACAGACCACACTTGTTTCTGACTGATGCAAGGCTGAGCTTCTAAACTATCCCCAAAGAATCAGAAAATAAAGCATGTAGTTGAGAAAGAAAACTAATCGTTGTTGTTAATGTAATAATTATGTCTTGTATAAAGACATGGATACTAAGGTCCTATTGAAAAACATGCTTTTCTTGTAGAGGACTCTCAAACTACTAAGATTGAGGGGTTTTGTTGTCTTTACAGTGTAAAAAACATTTCCCTTTGGAACAAAGGCATTAGATTAAAAATTGTTTTGAAATTTGCCTCTCCCTGTAGTGAGGTACACAACACTGCACAAAATAAAACATTTATCGTAAATATTACTAAATCAACCAAGTCACATATATTCACCATTTATTTCTAAAAAAAGGTACCTCAGAGACACCAGAAAACCTGTAATTCAGGATCCCAGCTGTTACATTTAACAGGAAATGTGAAACAAGTGTCCTTAGCTTAAGAAGTAATGCAATAAAAGAAATCAGGTTTTCAGTAACCCAGGAGCAAATATTCATCGCAATTGTAACATTAAATAGTATCAACAAGCTTTAGGTACAGTTAGAAAAGCCTTTTGGCAAATGCACGTGCACCTTACCCTTTTCATCAGTGATCTATTTCTACTCTACCAAAGCCACCTTAGCTACAAACAGACATGGCTCCTTTTAAGGTGGCACATTCCTTCTGAACTTGCACAAAGTAACTGTAGAATAGCTACATACAGCGGAACATGAATTCTCTTCAGTTTTAGGAATCACAAAGCAAGTATTGCTGCTAGATGTCTTTATTTTCCTTTAACAAAATACACAAAGGCACAAAATTCACTTATATCTTGTCATTATAGTACAGGTATAAATAGTGCTTTGTATTCAAGTACAATCAAGTGCAGAGACTTCTTATATTTTATGTAAACACAAAACAGTTTTGCAAGTAGGTGCCTCTGGTTCATCTGCAACGCAAACACCAAAGGAGATGCCATTTATCCAAATGCCATTTAAATGAATTCTGCCAAGAAGTTAGACAATGAATATTAACATCACTGCATTGACACTTCCATATGCTTAAGTCAAATGTCAGATGACACTTTAGCTTGTAAACATCTGTGTATTAAACGTGTACTCAATCCATTTTAACAGGGCAGCATTAAAAAGCATCTTAAGCTTACTAGACCAAACTTACTAGGTCAATTGCCATTAGTAATTGCTCTTAATGTGTGACAGCTAAAGAGATGCAAAATTGAAGTCACCCATAGCAAAGCTTGTACTTTGAAGGTTTTATATATGCAAACTGAACACGGGCTACAACTGTTAGAGTTCAACCAACTACACATTCTGTGTGCTAACTTAAAGAGACATGCTTAATTTACAATACCCATTTCTACACGTAGCTTTGACACACTGTGGCAGCTGAGGCCCAAGCAAGATTTTTAAGTTGTACCATTAAAAAAAGCTCACCTGAATAGTAACAACAGGCATGAACAAAGCTAAAAACTAGCTACAGAAGGCACTTGAAGTATTTTATTCTGCTTTTATTAAAGATTCTTCACTTTGTTCTGCTGAAGCAGACTCTGAAACAGCCTCTTCAGTTGTTGAAACGTTTTCTGCTTCTCTTTCAACTTCTTCATTCTGAGCATCATTTAGATGCTCAGAACTTGGCGCTTTATCATCTGTGTCATTTGCCTCAACAAGCTGGGCCACATCTTCAGATTCTGTGAAAATAAAAATGACAAAATAACCATTTCCAGAAATTAAGAGGCAGCTAATATTCTTAAAAAGCAAATTAAACATTCTGCTTTTGACTAGTTAACTGCACAATGTCCTCAACCCATAAAAACTTTGATTTTTCTGAGATGGCCACAGGTAAAACGATTAATATGGTCGTGCAGGAAGGTTGTACAGGAGTGAGTATACTTACTCTTTATCCAGGGTGGGAGTATCTTTGATAACAAACATATTTTTAAGATCAAAAACATTTATTTCAATAAATGCCTTCTAAAGAAGGCCTCTAAAGAAGCAAATTCTAGTTTCACAACAGGACTTCAGTAGCATATGAGAAGTCAGTCATATTTTGAAGTAAGCATAAGCACTGAAAAACTGAACGCAGAGTTGCATGAAATGACACAAAGTTACTGTAGAATGGTGTTGCTGATGGCAGTTGATTTATTGACTAGTATTACTCAATACTATACAGTACTAATGCATACCGTGAAGGGGAACAGTGTGCAAAATTGATGCAAAGTAACAGCTCAAAAATGTTAGCCTTATCAAATGTTTCTAACTTCACAGAGTGGTTTGTGTTAGAAGCGACCTTAAAGATCAATCTAATTCCAGCCTTCACCTAGACCAAGTTGCTCAAAGCCCCATCCAACTGGGCCTTGAAAACTTCCAGGGATGGGACAGCCACAATTTCTCTGGGTAGCCTGTTATAATGTATCATCACTATTCAGAGGAAAATTTCTTCCCAATAGCTAATCTAAACCTACTCTTTCAGTTCCTATCCATTCTGCCTTACCCTATCACTATATGGCCTTAGATAATGTCCCTCCAGGTTTCTTGAGGCCCCTCTGGATCCTGGAAGGTGCTCTATGGTCCACCCAAAGCCTTCTCTTCTCCAGGCTGTACAGCTCCAACCCTCTCAGCCTGTCATCACAGAACAGGTGCTCCAGCCCCCTGACCCTGTTTGTAGCCCTCCTCCAGACTTGCTCCAAAAGGAGAATAGTGTGTCCTTCTTATGCCAGGGGCCAGTTGGGTTTAACATAGCCTGCAACTGGGTTGCAGACCAGACACTTGCTTACTCCCCACCCTCCCTCCTGCCATCCTGGTAGGATGGGGAGGAGAACACAATAAAAGTTAAACCCCTAGGTTAAAATTAGAACAGCCTAATAATTCAACATATTAAGATAGCAATGACTACAACAAAAATAATTGTATCTAAGCATCTAAGCAGGGTGGGGGAAGAAAAAAAGGAAAAAAAATTAAACATATCTGATGCCAAATATAATGGCAGGACATGATTGGCTTTCTGGGCTGCAATCACACATTGCCAGGTCATGCTGAGATTCTTGCCAATCAATATCCTCACATCCTTCTCCTCAGAGCTGCTCTCAACTAATTCTCTGTTCAGCCTGTCCTTGGGATTGCCTTGATCCAGATGCAGGACTTTAGACATGGCCTTTCTGAACTTCATGAGGTTCACAGTCTCACTTCTCAAGGTCCTTTTGGATGAAATCCCTGCCCTGCACCACACAGCTCAGCATCATCAGCAAACCTGCTGAAGGTGTGCTCAAGCCCACTGTCCATGTTCCTTACAAAGATATCAAGCAGCGCTGGTCCCAATACCAACCTCTCAGAAAAACAGCGTCAGTCAAATGCAACGTGTTCATGTTGATCAAAACATTGGGTAAAAGTCTGAAAGTAATCAGACTGCTTCAGGCTGATAGAGAATTCAAGCAGAGCTCAAAGTTTTAGAACCATTGCTCTGGATTCTTGGGCCCATGACTGAGTAGAAGAGCTGTTGCACACCCCTGTGCAGCAGACCTTGTACAAATGCCATCTGTCTTCAAGAACTTAAGAGCCCTCTTTCCACACAAACCTCTACCTGGCTCGTTCCAGGCTTCATTTCAGACTGCTTAGAGCACCCCAGCTTCTCCATCTTTTTCTCAGACTTGATCTTTCATTTTAGCAAGTTTGTAGCTGACTCACCTGCTTCTTTCCCTGCTCTCTCAACCACAGGCTGCTCAACACCTGCCCTGGCTTCTTGTTATAAAATTTTTCAACCCTTCTATTTCTGCCCAAGCAAATGAATGTCCCCAGTTATTTTCCAGGCCATCCCATTCTCTCCTCCTGCTCCTTAATTTCCATCTTGATCCCTTCTCTGTCTGTGCTCAATCTTTATCTCCCAACTGTCAGTTTTCTTTCTGTCTCATCTCTGCATTTTTTCTTCAGCCTCAAATTCTGTGAATAAGTTTGTGCATTTTCCTGCTCCAATCCCTCCACACTTGAGTTACACTCCTTTATTGCTGGTCTTCAGGCTAGAGTCAAAGAAAGTAAAGAGACTGTTTGCTCAGTCTGATCAGAAAGATGCCAAGCATTTTTAACATCTTTTGATGTAAAACCCAGGGATAATCACAGCCATCAGCAAAAGCTTCTAATGGAACGGAGAAAACCTGAAGAAATGCATATTCTAACTATATTGAAAGGAACACAATGGTCCTTTCATTTTTATATTCTATTAAAAGGTATGGAGACACTGCTTATTTAAACAAAAATTTTCAGGTATTTTGACTTTTCCCTTCACTGTATTCTTGGGTAAACTAATTCAAACTCTTGAAACTCTTCAGAATACATAGTAGTACAAATTAACATGGAAAATTTTGGTCTTGTAATTCAGTCTGAGAAAGTTACAATAAACTAAAGAGTAGGTCCCTTAAATGAGTAGCCAGGGCATTCAGAGTAAGTGATGGTAACTCCAACCACAAACATGATCAGTCTTCATTAAAAATATATAGAGATTCCATTTTAAACACAGCAATTAATGGAAAGCTTGCCTAAAGTCAACCTGATTTAAATAGTGTATGAATAAAGTCTTTGTAAGAGCAGAGGCCAACAAGTGAAAGTTCTCACTGTAAACTTAAAAAGATGACAAAAGAAAGTATAAATGTCCTTGATGAGGAATACTTAATCCATCATTTAACCAAAGAATGTAGTTTCACCCACGTGATCTCAAAAGCAAACACAGCTCTATGCTTGCTGCATGTTTAAGAGCTGCAACAATGCAATCTTAAAAAACCTGTTCCTGACTACAGCAGCTTTTCCTCCCAACACTTCTGCTTAATGCTTAATACTTAGAAAGCATATGCACTTCACATTGTAAGAAGTCAGCCACCCTTCCTCTTGTAGCAGAGAGTATTTCACTGAGTAATCAGTGAAATCATAATAGTGCATCACTATTAAATTAAGTAGAAAAAGTCTATTAAGTAGGAATACATAAAAACAGTGTAATTGCTCTAAAATAAAGCTGCTTGTGCTTTCAAACAGCTTTGGTAAAAGTTTTCTTTACTACTACAATTCCCCTGTAAGATAGATTTTTACATAGTGCCACAAGTCTGAAGTGTCTTTAAAGAAAATGTGTCTCACAGTAACCTGTTAATGGCTTTGGTGTCATTATGAAAGCTATGAAAGCTATTGTGAAGCCTTTGAAACAAGTCAGATAATAGCACAGCATTCTCTCTGCCCTTTATGTCCAACCAAAAAGACAACTTATGTTATTCAGCAAAACTGAACTGTGGTTGACTGGAAACATAATATATTTTTTAAAGCAAAAGAATCTGTTTACAAGTTATTAGAGTCAAGGTGAGCTGACCTGTCTGCTTGAGAAATCGAGTTCTAGATATATTAGTCCTTTGTCTTCCATCAGTTTTATTCCTAGAAAAGGTTTCTGCAACACTTGCCCAAAGCCAAGCTCCATTTGTGGCAGAACTCACGATGAGCACACACTTGAAATGCCATTATTTCTGGCAGAGATCATTGCTATGATCCCTCCAGTTGAACAAGCCAAGTTTCTGCACCTGCCTTTATAATGGAAACCCTTTCAAATGTACTAGCAGTTGCTGTATTCCAAGAATCTTTACAAGTGACAGTATAAACTAATCATAAAAATATTTGAGCAAGATGGTCAAGGAATTCCATACATATCTAGAGACATCACATGAAGTAGTCCATGAAGTGCTGACCACTGTGGTGAAGTCTGAAGTTCAAATAAGATGAAGTTCAAATCTTCATCTAATGAAGACCTCTAAATATCAGCACCAGACATCCAACACAGAAGACTGGTGCAGTCGATTTTTTTTTCAATTCTGTTTCAAAATACTGTGAAATGCTAAACCTGAATCAAGAATACAGCATAACAGTACTAAATAAAGGCAAGGCAAAATTAATCAAAGCTAAAAGTGCTTCCTGTTGGCTCTTTCAATACGATCCAAACATTTATACATTTAAGATAAGTACGTAAGAAAACCAACTAGCCTTTGATGGGAGGAGGAGAGGATCAAAATCAAGCCATTTCTGGGAAAGGTAAGAAAAGAGCTGAAGTTTATTGCTTCACTCTGGTACTAAAATTTCCTGAATTAATCCGCTGAATAAGGAAGCATGAAGTTTGTGCCAGTAATCTGCACCATATTGACAGCTGATGACTCCATTTTCAAGAGGTTTAAAACAAAATTCTCAAATTCAGTGCCAATGGCACTCCCCATAAGCACTCTTCAGATCTCTTATCCAAAGGAGTTGCATGTAACATGTTTGTCACTACATGAGCACACAACTGAAAAAAAGATTTAGCTTCATGTTCCACCCATTGGCTAAAGTAGCTGACTGCTAAAAAATATTTATAGCATTTCTTTATCATATTATTTTGCCATTTCCTTGAGCTACACAGCTATGGTATAAATGAATTACAGATAAGAGTTGTATTTCCCCTGTTGCCAGCATTGTGGTGAAGTTGGTTTCCTGATGTTAATGTTTGTCTACATCTGTAAGTGAAGATATATTCTCTATTCTTGCTATGACAGCAGCTATTTTGCTGTGGTGAACAAAAGCCTTCCCCAGAGCTCTACTTTAATGATAGCTTCATACCTTAAAACTTACAATCAAGGAATGTGTTCATTTATTAATAAAACCCAACTGCATGTTAGCAGTTATGTTTCATATTACAGTTCCAGTGGAAGAAGTGATTTAGTGAAAATATTTTCTCATTCAGAAGAGATTCCTTTGTGGCAAGTCACAGGCAGGCACCGGCCTCCTCTAAATCAACAAGACACTTCTCACAGCTATGTAAAATAGTAAGATATACTTTATTTCTGGCTGCTTAGTAATTATCAAAACAGAATGGTTTGTATCATCTTTGAGAATAAATATTCAGAAAAGATCTACTTAACATTAAAAACCAAACATCTGTATACTACTTATTTCTTATGCCGTTTGGGCAAAATCTTACCATATACTTCCTGTCAGGAAAAGACATCTGGACAATGAAGCCCACAGTTGTTTCTTTTCCTGATGTTTTTAAATAAAGCAGCACATTAATACAAGACCACATAAGAAAAAAAACAAGTAATTTTCATTGTTAAAGGTAAATTGGTGAAATCATATTTTCTACAATAAATCCATCCTATTTTTCTGCTGAAATGTTTGATAAAATTCTGCTTCCACAAAAAGCAACTTATCTCAGTTTTCATCCCAGCATCTGAAATGCTTAATGGTAATCCCACAGTAATTCTTCAGATTTTACATTTTTGACATCTTTAGACTGATTCAGCAGCTCAGACCCATTATAGGCATAGTTTCATAATAATTTCTTTCAATGATAATACCAGATTAATTAGCAAGCACATCTCCCTACCTCTCTCTAAAAACCTGCTGTAATGGATAATATTCAAAAACCTGTGAGGCACATGCCTCCAAGAGTTGAGTATCCCTCTTGACGGACCTCTCTACTACTTGAGTCAGAAGAAAACAAGCATGCCTTTTTCTGTAAGAATCTTCTACGTTCAGAAGTCCACGAAGCTACTAATCTACCTTCCCCTTGCTAAAAAAATGACACTGACTTAAGGGCAAATGAGATATTTTCACTGTCTCCATTTCATCCACCTGATTTCAGTCTTACTTTCATGCCAATAACAGCACTCTTACTGAGGTAAAAGAAACCAAGAAAAGAAACCAAGTTTTCACTACAATGCACTCTCATGAGAACATGTCCAGAGACTGCCACCATTAAATAGGACTTCCCGACTAGATCTGTGCAGCCTTTTCATGCCAGAAAGTAACACCCAATCTAATTTTGTATTCTCTGTTAAAAAATAATCAAGCAGAAGCACTCCATTACACTCTGACAGTTTCCCACGGTGTGTTTCTAGCCTGAACCTCAGGGTTGCACACTACCTGATAGTTTTCTTCCAGGATCCCTGCTTAAACCAACATAAAGTGCCATCAAACACTTAACAGCACATCTAACTGGAGATCCTCTGGTCTGAAATTATGATTTCTGGAGTCTTTTAAAACACTGCATCTTCCTGTTGGCTGTATACCAGATGCCTACTGTATCTGCAGACTATAAAATGTCTCAAAAGGAACTATGTTAAATTAAAATTGACAATTTGTCTTTGAACTACCTGAAATTAAACAAGGCAGTTTTACTAGATTTTCCTGCCCTGAGGAAAAGAGCAAAAGGAACAAAGGCAGAAATTCCAACACACCTCAATCAAATGACCTGCCAAACACAGTGAAAGTTAACTACTTTGGGACATACTCCCTCCTTAACTATTTCTGTAATCTACAGTTGCTTTGTCAGTAACATTAGAGTGAAAAAATTTGTTATGCCATCATTTGCACAACATCATAACAAATATGAAGAAATTTTAGGGTACAGATACGCTACTATCAACAGCCTAAGTTAGGAGCAGAGACAAGAACTGAAAAAAATATATAAACTGCACTTCCTAAGAAGTCAGAATAAACTGTATTATTTCAATTTGAATGGACCAACAACAATCATCTGGATCAACTGCCTAACCAACTGGGGGTTGATCAAAAGCTAAAGCATGTTAAGGGCATTGACCAAATATAACACTGACAGACTTTAGTCATTGATCACCTCACCAGGAACTCTGCTGGAGCAGTGTTTAAGTACTTCAGCTGTTGTCATTCTTACGAGAAAACTTAACTCAGAGAGCTAGATGACAGTGACTTGCATTAGACATTTGAAAAAGAGCAGACTTCATGAGAATAGCACTTACCTTGTGTCTGCTGAGTCTCCTGGGGCTTTCTCTCTCTGAGTTCTAGAGGCTCAGTTTCAGATCGCAATTCTGTAGTTTGCTTTTTTTCAAAACTGAAGTCTGGAAGTCGTGGAGCTTGAGGTCTAGTTTTTCTTGCAGGATTCAGGAAGAAGCAGTAGGCACATCTAAATGCTACACCACAAAGCACACCCAGTAAGAAGCCTCACTAATTAACTTCACATTTCACCTTTATTCCTACACTATATTCTGATGGTTCAAAATACTAAAACCAGAGTTAACTAAGTGACTATCAGTACCAGACAGCATCTCCACCAAATTTACATAAGTTGTTCTACGTAAGTCCTTTTTTAAATTCAGCAGACATTTGTTGAAACAATTGTTTACAAACCTGATTACTTTCAGCTCTGCTGAACTGAGTACTGCACAACAATGTGAAAGATTTGACCACAATGAACAAAATAATGCAATTCAGTAGCACCAGGTGTTGCCACATGGTGTTGTTCTATTCTTTCCTATAAAAGAATTATGTTGGCATATTATTTTTCTCTCCTACCCTTAAGACACCCCTTTCCTCACACTCTGATGTTAGGAAGTGTTAGGAGATGTTAGGAATTCCACAAGGTATGTCTCACTCTGCTTTCTGAGGAGCATTCTGCTCTAGTGGTGCTTAATTAAGAAAAAGCAGTTTTGTTTTGCAGAAGTACTGGATACCATTTAATACTTTAAATAACTTTTTTTGTCCTCCTCACTCTCACCAAGACAAGAGGGAAGTGGCAGTCTCTGGTACAGTTGAGTTGTGAACTCATAAGAACTAAGATAACATATAGATTAATCATCTTTGGTTTCATAGGAAACATTTTGCTTATTCTTACAATACAGTATATTTACTCATAAAAATAAACAAAACAAAATTAAATATAATATTTATCTAGGAATCCCTAGTTTCTTAAGCATCAGGCTTACACTTGTGGTAGAAAGCAGGCAATATACAACATCTGTGTTCAATGAAGAGCTGTGTCTGTCTTAAGTTATTGTCAGCCATAAATTGACATATAGGCCCCTAGGGCTTGTTCCCACTCTTTTTTCAATATGTCCCCAAGATCTTCTTGCCAAAGGAAAATTTAGTTTAAGTTCTGGTAAAAGAGGCACACTTTAATGTCAGATAGTTTCTCAACATAAAATTCTTCTGAGAATCATTCATAGCCAGTAGCAATGTTCAGGGATGCATTGGAGGAAGCTTATTTCTACGGAATAGTTTTCTACACATAAAATCCATGACCTGAAGGTCGCAATAACGTACTTCTTTAAGTCTTGAGGTAAATCTTAAAAAAACAGAGTAATAAGTTACCAAAAAACCTTCCCACATTGTTAAGTGGTACTTCACAATGTCAGCTAAGTACTCAGCTGCAACCAAAATGAAGTATGCTGCATGTTTGTTATGAAACATTAGTAACAGAGTTTAAAAAAGATTAGCTCTTACCTATGTATTCAAACTCCTCCTTCAAAGCCATACCATTATGAGAAAAACATTGCTGACATATAAGGGCATACCTAGAAAACATTAATAATATATAGCAACATACCCTTAAGTAATAACACACTGGAGGGAAAAGTATTTTACCTTACATATTGATTAATACCTTATACCTTTTCTTCCAAAAGGTGATTTCTACAATGAAATTATTAACCTTGAAAGCAAACTAAAGCTGTAGATTAAATAGTACTTTTTGAAGTTGGTTTAACCACAGTGAAATAGTCTCAGCTACACTTTAAACTGTAGTTCAATATTCTTTTAATATCATCAGTGTCAGAAAATAACATCCAAATTAAGCCTTAATTTCATTAGAATACAATTAATATGAAAAGTAACCATAGTAAATGTATTCAGTTTTGATATGTTTGGACAGTTCTGAAGGCAATCTGAAAGACATTTATAACAGATATAAAGCTAAAGTGCTGAGGCAAATGCTTTCTTTTTTTTTAGTTCAAAATATAAGTCATTCACGCACTTGAACAAAGATCTTTCTTTGTATCACACAGCTAATATTACTCAGAACAGAAATTAAGTTTGCCTAAATATTTCCCTGCAAAGATCTTTCAAGCGAAGCATTGAGAAAGAGCCATTTCTCAATTGTGAAAATTTTGGGACAAGTTCATTTACAATTATTTTAACATATGGCATAAACAGAAAGGTTAAGAAGCTTCCTTTCCCCTAAGTGTTTAGGTATTTTTTAAAGAACATTTTACCTGTTCTGAGGGCCATCACCAACCAAATATTCAATAACTCTATCCACAACTCCTCTTTCTCGAGGAAGAACAGGTCTTGCCAAAGGAGGGCCTGGAGGATGAAGACCTAGAACATGAATTATGTCAAAATTATTTTCCATTGTATAAATATGTATTATATTTTATTGCATGTGCTAATGTAACAAAATAATTGCATCTATTTAATATACAGGGACATATTTCTGAGTCCACTAGGAAAGCTGTAAGAGTCTTCCATCCACAATAGTTGAAAATTATTCTTCTGCTCGTTTAGCTTATAATTTTATTAAATCACTCCATTTTTACACTTTGGACATGCAATTAAATATATAACTTCTAAAGAACTTAACATACCAATAGTATTTGATTGTTAACAAATAGAGGCATTTTAAGAAAGAACAACTTAACTAAGTTCTCTTCATATACACTCCACTCTGCAAATTTACACTTGTAGTTTACACCAAAATCAATTGCAACAGTAGAAGAACTAGAGATCGGACCTGGTCTGCTGGGAGGTGTCCTGTCCATGGCATGGAGGTTTCAAAGAAATTATCTTTAAGATCCCTTAAAATCCAAACCATTCTACAATTTTATGAAGATGTCACCACAGAACACCCCCTGATTTCTGTCTAAGTACTATACCACATGAGCATACCCTCAGTGTACATTGAGTCTACACATTAAACCTATCCAGCTGTTTGTCATTTTGGTAATCCCACATTTAATGACAAGTTGGATGCTTTCAGATTTATGCTCAATCAAAGAAGCCAGAAGGCCACTATAAAGACACTATTTCACTCGTGTATTTAACAAACTACTATCAAAATGAAACTCCTTTAAGAGCAATGGTTGGTTCTTTTTCACCTCTATAGTTAAACCAGAACACCAGCACAAGTTTCTCTTTCCATAAAGTTTAAAAAGTCTAGTCCATTGTACAAGACCACTGCAAACTGCCAGTTTCCATTTATATTGCTTTGAGTTCTTATGTCTACTTTCTCTTGCAGCCTTAAAACAGAATACACTACACGTAACATAAGGAACTCCAGTTCGAGTCATTCCAAGGAGACCATTCAAGTAAATAAGTATGGAGAGGAAACATTTTACATTTAAGCACCAGAAGTATTATGTTACAGTACTTTCAACAAACAGTCCTGAGTGTAAGATAATGCAGGAAGAGAGGGGAACATTTAATTGGGGAAGAGAGGGGGACATTTAAAACCTATTCCCATAAGACCTTTATGAATTACATTCAAAGTCCACAAAACTAACTAGACAATGTTTGAGTAGGACAATGAACCAGTCTTTCAGAACTCTCCAACTGTGACAAAATGGTTCCATTTCAAGTCACTCCAAGACAAAATTGTGACACCTTACAAATAAGACTTGGTTTAAACCACTGACAAAACTACTTTTAAAAATACAAAATTCCTATGCAAGCTCAAGATAGCTAAGACAGTTAGCTAAGACAGTTAGATAGTTAGACAAAAAAATACCAGTGAGTATTAGCAGATTTCATGCTGAGATGAGCATATGGCAACCTGAAGTCCTGTATGAACTAAGTATATGCAAGTCATGGAAATTAAATACTGAAAGTGCAAAAAGAGACCAGCATTTTCTCTGAGAAGAGTTCTGGCTTGTAACTATTCTCGCTCCATCCAGTAAAAACAAATATAGAAACAGCATGGCTTAAAAGAAAGCCTTTAGTGACTACAGAAGTCAGCCACAATTCTCTTTTTGAATTGCTGTATGTTTCCAGCACTCTTCATGATGTATGTTTCACAGAATCCCCCATAATGACCAATAAAGAGGAAGCCAAAGGGTAACACAAACTAAAATAACTGTCTCAATATACAAAAGTAAAACAGATTAAACACATTGTCTAAAATGCAAAATAGGATTTTTTTGAAATCCAAACAAAGGACAACTAAGAGTATAGTTTGTTAGTTTGTTGAATTAATTCAGAAGGACATTAAATTGAAAGATACTGTGTTTAAAAGAGCAATCTTCAAGCTTTTCAAGATTGTTTAGATTTAGTTTTCTTATAGCAACTTAGCCAGGGACAGCATGAGGACATGTACAGTCATAGCTTCTAGCACCTTGATATACACGTTTTACATGTAACATGTACCTCCTAAGCAGAGTGTTCACAGAATATGCTGAGTTGGAAGGGACCCATCTCAATCCCTGAGTCCAGCTCCTGGCCCAAGAATCAGACCATATACCTGAGAGCACAGTCCAAACACTTCTTGAACTGTCAGGCTTGGTGCTGTGACCACTTCCACGGGGAGTCCATGCCAATGCTCTGGGTGAAAAACCTTTCCCCGATACCCAACCTAAACCTCCCCAACCCTGCTCTGTCCCATTTCTTTGGGCCCTGTCACTGGCCACCAGAGTGAAGAGATCAGTGCCTGCCCCCCTGCTTCCCCTCACAAGGATGTTGAAGACCACAATGAAGTCTCCCCTCTCCTCTTTTTCAGGCTGAATGAATCAAGTATCTCAGCCACCCCTCGTAGATCAGCTCCAGACCAGGGCAAAGACAACACAGCAAGTCTTGCTATTCAATAACCTGATCCAAGATGGGCTTCATGTTTAAGTATAGCACTAAAAGTAACTGCCAGCAAATTATAATTTCAAGCTTCCCCCCTTTAAATCTTCACAGATAGAAGAAACAAAGGAAAAGGTAACTAAGGGCAGAATGTAATACTTTGTGGCAAACCTCATGCTCAATGCCATATACCTTGTAGGAATCAAATATTTTCAGCAATGCCCTCTTGTAGTGCTACACATAGAACAAGACTAATCTTGACATTAAGGCTGTACTATTTCTAACAGCACATGTTTCAAGACACATCTTGTCAACATTGGATATTTGACCTAAACAGACTGTCTTAATTTCTAGGAGCACAAGAAAATCCATTCAGAAAATACTGCAATTTACAAACCATCAATTCAGTATAAAAAAAATTCCACACTCAATATACATGTTTTTAAAATAGACCTTATTTTCACAAACAAGAGAAATTAATTCAGGAGATAAGAATCAGTGAATGTATTTCCAAGTTATCCCTGTATTCTGTCCACAAGTAGGAACCTAGACCAAGAAAATCCTTGCAGCAGCAAGAGAGAACAAACTCAGTGCAACAAACTGTATTCTGCTATTGCTGTCCAAAGCAGAGCTCAGGCAAAATTCATTTCCTAGAGTTTTATAAAAACCTGAAAGATCCAATACTTCCATCAGAAAAAGGCACTAATACATTTTGCAATAAAATTAAAGCCCTAGAATAATTTTGTGAATACCTGGTTTACACTCAAATGTTTACTTAGGCCTTTATTCAGAACACCAAGTTTTCATATGACTTGTAAATTACCAATATAAGAAGTTTCTAAAAGTCAATAACCAAAGTAAAAATTGAATAAAGTTACTTAGAATGAAACATCAGAATACATTCCAACAACAACTTCAATTACCTGCCTACTAATAACTCAAACCAACCATCTTGGTTCTCATGCTGTTATGGACACCAGTAATTAATATAAACATCAAGAGCAATCATGGTAGAAAGACTGGTCATTTTTGCAAAGCTTGGCAAACTCTCAACTACCTGCTGGTTATTAATTTTCAAACATATGGAAGCTCTGTGGTGATACACGTTAAATTGATTCTCCCCTACAAAATATAGTATCACAAAAATGAATTATTACTCTTCTGTAAAATAGAGATAATTAAGGCTATTCATATTTGCTGCAGGCCATGCGTAAACTTAGATGCCATATTATTCTTACAGATACTGAATTTCTGAACTTTTCACTACAGCTACATGACTGAGATTTTTATATGCCTGGACAAGGGAAAATCAAGAAAAAAAGAGGGCTTCCATATTAACTGACAATTGTAGTGGCTCCCATTGTTTTCTATGGCAAAGTAACGTGTTAGGTAAAATTCCAGTTATTTCGTGAAGGTAAAAGTGCCTGTAAGGCATTATACAAAAACTACATTAAAAATTTTATATCACAAGCTTGGCAACTGTGCTTTCAAACAAGTCAGTTACTTTATTTTCTTCCTTCCTCTAAAACATTTATGCAGTAAAGGCTGAATTTCATCCAGCTTATTTAACGCGCCTGAATCTTCCCCTAAAAATAAAGCTATTATACAGCTAATACTTTATTCCACAGTCAGCTTCCTTAAAAAGAAGCATGCAATTTTAAACTTGTTATGGAGTTTTTGGTAATCAGATATCAGTAAAAGTGGTTTGCAACCAAATGACCAATTTCCTGGTGCAAGGAGCTAATTTCTGGTACTTTGCAATAATCAAGACTTACTAATAACTTGTCTTTACAGTTCACTTCAGGGATAAAAACAAATTTAGCAGTTTCATAACACAAGTAAAGCACTACTAACATCAAATAAGGCTTAATGGAATCTAAAGAGAAGGGAGATCACAATTTTCCATGACAAGTTTATTCCACTACACTAAACAACAGGAAAAGGCATTTTAACATTCAGCTTCCCAAGAGCTTAGAGAGCAGGTATCAATATATTATCTACAGCTCTACTTTTTGATTGTATCATGGAACTTAGTAAAGAAGGACATACAGTTGCTAAGACTTAAGTAGCTTCAAGTAAAAATCATGAACACAGAGCAGATAAAAATATTCCTGATCCCTGTACATAGAGCAAAGAACTACTCCACATTAAACTGGTGCTCATGAGATTCTTGGCAAGTTGTGCCTCTTCTATTTTCAAGACAGCATTTCATCTCCTTTCTTGCCTTGTGATCTAATTTGTCAAACATCCCACGAAGAATGAAAGGCCTGGCACAAACCCACACACAGTTTTACCACCCACAAAGAACATGAGAACGGTGCTGCCCACCCAAAACTCCCAAATTTTGCAATCTTTCCATAGTTCATATTCTATTTATTAAAAGTCCATCCCATCTGAACACCAAATAAGAAATCAAGGGAAAAACACTTTCAGGATATGAAACCAAATTTTAAGGACTACTCATTCCTACCAAATTTCAACCTGTTACTAAACTCTGGCTTCTTGTAGCAAAACAACAATGCCATTTTAGTATTCGGCTACAACACAAACAACTTCTCTGTTGTATTTGGTATTCCACGCTTTAAGCTGTGAGTATAGGCTGCACAACTATACCTTCTAGAGTAAAAATTTAAATGTCAAGATCTATGTTAAAAAAAATATGTGCAGGGTTTAGTGAGAAGCATGAATGTATTCTGAAAGTGTTCTCCTCTGCACCTGATTTATACAAGCATAGAGCTCTTCTAAACTAAGAACATAAAAAGGTATGCTATATTGTTGACTACAGAATACTGCAAAGTTTTATTGCCATTTAAACAAAGAAGCCATAACAGTTAAATGAGCTCAGGCAATAGGTTTCAGCATCAAAAGGTGCCAGCTGTAAAGAGTTATGGCTAATTGAATATGGAACTCCTGCTTAATCAGATAACTGCTCTGCTATTTCCAAATGAAATGCCATTTCCATACTGTCTGAAAATGGCCTCTTTTATTGGTAACCAGAGAAAACAATATAAACTGTAAATAACATTAAGTGCTGTGTTTACCCATTCCAGGCACTGAAGTAGCAGGGGATCCAGGGCGCCTTGGTAAAACATTGGACTGCAAGGATGGTGCAGCAGCTCTTTCCGGGAGCCCGCTCGGAGCTGGGCTGTCTCTCTGCAGATTAGGAGCTGCTGGAAGAGGGAACTTTGGAGAGCCTTGTTTCGGAGTCGCAGGTGGGGGTGTAGAAGCATTTCTTTGAGCTGCAGTCCTCTGACGAATTTCTGACAAGAACACATACATACTGAATTTAATGTTTAGCATAAGCAAGGTATTACTAAAAGTGTGTTAATATTGTTACACCAATTAGCAAATTACAGAATCAAACAAAACCAGGAAGGTCTAAAACTAAACATCGTCATCTGAGCATGTCACAGAAGTAAATATCAGATAGAATACTGTATTTCAATTGTCATAACTGTTAAATACTTTGGGCAAAATTCTTCTAGAAGGAAATTAGAGAACAGAATCATAGTATCTGCTAAGGCAGAACACTGAACATACAAACATCTAGACTCAAGCAACAATGTATAGAATTAACCACTTTTTACTCAATGGCATAAAAACGCTTCCAAGTATTTAGCTTTCCATGGTACCAAAACTATTCATTCAGTATCTAATATGTCCAGGTTATGTGCCCAGAATTATGAAAAAAAATCAGATTGGATAAATTAAACAATTCTAAAACCAGAAGAAAAGGAAATGCTTCATTCAGGTGATATAGTTTCACTTACTTGTTTCAGTATCTCCATCATCAAACCACCTGCATGGATTCTCAACAAAGCAAGAATGGGCTCTGCCAGAACGCATGCCCACTTTTACCTCTTCTCACACCACTATCAGTTACTATTAAATCACAGTTATGAAAAACGTAATATATTTCCTCGATTATTCTCACATGAAGCCAAATACCACCAGCGTAATCTACAACGGTTTGAACCTTGTGAGAGTCATGCAAGCCCAACATTCACACACTATTGCAACAAATCAAACAGAAATGTAACCATTGCTTTAGGTCTGCAGATATTTACATAGTTAACAAGTAGCAGGTTAGTCTTTACAGGGACACCCCAGTAACACCCACACCTAAAGCTGTAATACCCTACAGTTAGTTTATAATACCATGTCACTTTAAACCACCTCACATGTCTTCCTTCACAACAAATGGAATTTAACACTACATTTGGACTTTAAAATCACTTCCACGAGTCTCAAGATTAGTAAGATTTTATCTGCTGACCTTGTGTCAAGCTGGAAGAGTTTAACTGCTTAGCAGGCAGTTTATAGGTCCACTGGCAACCAGGAGCTGGAAAATGGGTGTGCTGAGTGTGAAGGAACAATCCCTGTCCCCAAAAGTACAACACTACCGTGCTAAACTCCTGCTGTGTGGGTGGAGGAGGTGAGCATGCTATGTGAGCTGGCACCAGCTGAGAAAGAGCTGCTATCACTGAAGCACCAGATCAAATGTAACAGTTCTGTAGGAATACAGCCAGTCTAGCGCCATGAAAATTGCTACATACATAGGTTATGGTCTTGCCTACTTATCTGCACATATAAATAGGATTAATACACAACAGAAGAAAGATTCCAAATTCTTTGGAATCACCACTTTAAAAACTACAAGTTTAAAAACTACAGTCTTAATAAAAATCCATCTAGTTAAGTTTCCTACAAAGCAGAATAAATCACGAGTTTTCCCCTGCCACATCATGTGCATGGCTGCATTACTTCACACAACTTCATCGTCCAAATTACATCAGTCAATGAGTCTGAAAGTTCTGTATTTTAACTTGATTTTAACAAGTATGTTTGCCCCCTCACTATTTCAGCTGTTCAGAATCTGGAAACCAGGATTAATTGGTGAGGTAGTTGCAGAAATTGCATCAGCATTTCCTTGGTGACTTGCTTCTGGTTTGAAAACTGCTCCTGTGTTGAGAGTTTTAACTGAAGTAAGAATTCATTTATAATGAACCTCCCCATTCACATGTCTTCAAGATCTTTTTGTGAGAGACATAAGCAGTAACCTTTCAAGGATGACTGCATTCTCTCTACACCATCTGACCAACAGGTATGGCCCATCTCCAAATACAAAATACTGATTAAAATCCATGATTTACAGTTAAGTTTGTGTTATAGTTTCCAGTCATGTGTTAGTTTCAAAAATTAAGCTAAAATTTCTCAAGTCTTCTCAGGTCCACATATGTACAAAAAAAGAGTGATAAATGTAAAGCCTAATTCCACTTGTTCCAAGATAATTTTAAACATCTGTAAAGATATCTTAATCCATTCTTTTTTCATTACAAAACCTTCTTTATTATTGTTTTACATAAAAAATATTCAAATCATTACTGTACTACATATGGATGTTACTTTTACATTTTGAAGGCTGTCTTTCTAGATCATGTGGTTTAAGCATATTAATTTTAATTATTTAAGAGCACTGAGTCTGTTTCAATAGGTCATGGCTATATTCACATTTATTCTGAGCCCATAATACACTATTGCTAAGCAATTTCCAAGCCACCTGCAAGAGCTCTGCCCCTCTTGCCCATTCCTTCTGAAGGGTCATTTTTGGCAAGTCTTCTTTAAACGACTTTCAATTACAAAGATAGTGTTACTTTAATGACTCTTTCCCCATATTTCTGTTCCTATAAAGATGCTGAAGCAGTACTTTACAGTAAGTATTAGAGAGATATGCTTCAGTAGTTTTAGTTTCATTACAGAGTTAAGAATGCAAGACTCATTGCTAGTTTCCACAAAATAGTGGGTTATTTACAATGCCTTTTTCCCCCCTTCACTTAGAAGTTCATTTGACTTTCACTCTACTCTGTGATTCATACTTAAGAGAACTTGCCAACATGCTGCTGCTCCCCAAGTAAGAGAAGACACCAGATTCTGCATTATGAGAAAGTGAGAAATGCTCTACTTGGCACAAGGATGCTCTCCTTGGCCCATCCATTCCAGTACCTCCTTTCATAGAGTGGCTGTAGATGTTATTCAGTGACAACACACAAATACTAATTTCTGATGCTTTCATTCCTGATACTATCCCCAAGATCCATAAATGCATCGTCATGGACATGGACAGTACAGCCCTGTCTCATCATTTCAGTATCACATACAGACCCTTTACCCATTAACTCCCCCAATTCCTGCTCCGCCCTTCCACAATAACAGCCCTAATATTCTTCTGAAGTAACTGAATATGATCTATATACTTCTCAAATTGCCTCAAGATGCAACGTGTTAAAAATGAGCTTTTGCAAAGTTCCAGATTTCTATAATTATAAGTTGCACAACTTAGCTAAAGAAACATGTCCATTGACCTCAACACTAACACAATTTACAGCTACTGCTAATGTAACTTTAATGAAGTTTTTACATTTTCCAAGAATTTTCATCAGTAATGATATTTGTGTATCCAAAAGTCAACGTCACGAAAGCAGATAAAATAGCTTAAAAATAGAACTTTTGTTCTCCAAACACACTGCAGTTCATATTCTGCAGTTACCAGCACTGGACACTTCAGACACAAGCAGACACATTACTTAAGAGGTATCTATCTACTCAACTGATGATTCAGTATGAGCTCTTAAAGACTATTACACTATTGCAGTGGTGAAGCAGTGACATGTTTCATGTTTACAAGCATAACTATTTTTTCCTCACTCAAAACACCTTGATTTTTACAGAGAATAATACATTATTTTCATAGAGCTATACTACAAGTCAATATATAGTTTATGTAACTTGTTGGCTTAAGACCAACCAAGCATTTTGTTCCTTTCTCTTCATGCCTATATCCATCACACAGCCTGCAACCATCTTTCATTGTATTATTTTTTGTTCAGGTCACAGAGTGATCTCATTTACAATACCCCTGCTAACAGTCATATTTGCAAAATTAAAAGAACAGGTACCAACAACAGGATATTGCTGATAAGTATTTCACTGCAAATACATATATATATGAACTATGTTCATACAAGCATTTTCAGTTAAACTACAGCATGTTACACTCAACCTTAACAAAAATTAACTGTTGTCTGTCTGCATAAATATTTGCACAAATACCACATTTTTAATGTAAGCATTCTACTATGTGTGAGATCTGCTGGGTTTTGAAACTTGTGTGGGCAACCTAGAAACAAGGCTTCCTTGAAACACATTAAGGTTTTTACTTAATTCAATTGCACCGTTAAATATAACAATGTAAACCAGTAAAGAACTGTCCATTCTTTGCAACTAGAAAGTAGTTGAATTATGCACCAGCTTCTCATTCCTCTCTAGGCACCAAACAGAAGTAGCTTAAGCAATGCATTAGATTAGGAAAGGTCTAACTAGCCATAAATAGAAACACAACTGAAAAGCTAAGTCAATTAATATTGTACAAGATTTGAAAACACCTTATTATTCTAGAAAAGTTGCAAATATGCCACAAGAAGTTAATTTTCTCTCAGCTTTAACATCAAGCAGTATTAAATATCCCGCTGTCTAGAACATCAGGCTTTAGTAATAGATCCCTTGCCTGAAAAATACAGAACAGTAATGGGCATAGCCTAATGAACAGTCTATTAACCCTAAATAAAGGTCAATTGATCTACAAATTTTATCATAGACAGACTTCTAGACCAGAAATTGCTGTGAAAGATGAGTATCTATGCTAAAGAGCACCCGTTTTACAGGGCTATTACCTTGTCCAGGTCTTGGGGTTGCAGATGTTCCAGCAGATGGTAGTTCAGTCTCCTGCCAATTAATTATAAATAACATTATCTGAATGCTCGGCTCCATAGTACCTTTCATATTACACCAGTATCAATAACAAGACTCACCTTTGCACTTGATTCCGGATCAAACCTTTCAAGGATTAGTTTAGCAGTCTTGTACGTTTCCTTTTCCATTACTTCCTCAAGCTGGAAACGGAAAGGTTCCACACATCAATAGGTAATTTTTCAAAGTATTTCCCCCCACTACAGCCTCCCATTTACAAGCATCCTATCAATGTTACCAAAAGCCAAAGCTCATCCATGAACCATCCATGAAGCTTTTTCAGATACCTGAGGATTTGATGCATTCAATGGAAAATAAATTTTGCTTTCAAAAATAGTTTCCAAACTCTAATGGACTACTTGTACTTAACAGCTTTATTGCAAGGAAACACCAAATATTGCTAATTGTTTACATATAATGAGGAGAATAATTACAAGCACCAACTTCAATAATGGAATGTGCAAAAATCTATCAGCCATCATTATTGGAAGTTATTAGACATGACAAGCAAATGACAGGCAATTCCTTAGATTTATTTCCTCATAGCACTTAATGCTATTAATTTAAGGAAGGTCGTTAGCCAAGTGCTTTACAGAATAAAGTCCCTGTGCCAATTAACTGCTGTCAGCATCGATTTTAGATTATTTATTAGCAGAAGCAATTAGCTTGCTGCAAATGCTGTGAAAACTGACTAACTAGAGAACAGCCATGGAATTTGCTCAAGCGACTTTTAGAGGCTGGATCCACATCTTTACAGCAATTCATACTGCTTCTCAGAAAAAGGAACACGTTAGGAATTTAAATAAATTTACTGAGAACTATGCATACTTTAGGGAGTGTGATTAAAGCATTTCACTATTACAACATTTTATTTACAATGCACTCAAGTGGCTTTATACCTAATACATGGGCTTAATTAAAAAAGGTAATCACTAGTAAAGTATCATTTCAGTGGTTAACAGCCAACATCAGAAGCAGCTTAACTTTAAAACTGAGATAGCTGAAGTTATGACAAATACCTAATATGTATAGAAATTATATTACATTTTACAGCATCTTAAGCAGACCTTTCTTCCTAGATATGCTGACTAATGGCCATGTTCAGCTAAATGTGGGGACTTTGCTTGTTCTGAAGTTTGCTGTTGGCATAAACTGCAAAACTGAAAAGGTCGGTGGTCAAAAAATTAAATTCTCTCAAACTCATTTATCACTGCTAAAATAACTAATGGTGCAGGTTAACATGAATTTTATGCCATTATTTAGCTAGTGAGAAACTAAAGTTTCAGCCATTCTGCATACACTGTGCAGGAGTTCTGCATTTAGACAGACCTCAGGATTACAAACAGACCTCAGAAGCTACATAAAAATTCACTCCATTTAAATGAAATACTGTGTATTCATTTAACACTCACTCCTCCACACATTTCTTGAAGTATGAGGCAAGGAATACTATCCAGGCTGTTAATTAAGGACTGTTGAAACAAAAGGGAGTGAAGAAGGAAGTAAAAATCAATTTCCTAGACTTGTATTTCAGCATCACTTTGGAGTTAACCCACTAACTTGGTAAAACAAATGCCACACAGTGCAATAAGATCAGAATTAATGACCTAATAGGAAAAATAAAGTATTTATTGCTTATAAAAGTAAAAACTGTAAGACAGACTTTTATACAAAGGGGTAAGGCTAATGAGGTTAAGCTGCAAAGTGGGGAAGCATTAACAGTCAGTGCTAATATTTGTCTGCCAAATCAAAATTAAAAAAACCCAATTCACTTCACATCGATGAACATTAAATGCATACTATTGTCTGTACAGCCAAAAAGAAAAATGAGTAATAACCTTCTGCAGGACAAAGTGAACTTTAGGAGAGAGAAAAACCAGAATGCTCCACCATCACTTGACACTTTCTTTATCTAAAGCACTTATTGCCATAGCATTATTAGATAGCATAGTAGCTATTTGTGGATACATAAGTTTTGCAACAATAGTTGCATTATTTTGAAACATAATTCAGCTCTCACCACAAGATTCAGATGTTGAAGTTATCCTCCACATTACAGTTTCTGGATAATTCAATGCATTACTCTTCATATTTTGAAATTCATATATAACTTCAAAATTCCAGTAATGCTGAATCTGAAGAATTCAGTATCACAACTGACTCTTCACAGATTTCTTGAAAATATACAGAAATTGTCAGGATTTCTACAGGCATATTCACATTTCTTGTGCTTTCACTTATAGAGTTCACTTATATACTTTCCTAAAGTAAATTGAAATTTGGCTAACAATACCAAATAAAGAATCAAAAAGGTCCAAGTTTACTTACTGTGAGCAAATCAGTGTAATTACCAGAAGAAAGTAAGAGCTTGTGTAAAATTTAAATACTACTACTGTGTTTGCATAGCAGAGGAAACTGGCTTTTGTGCCAACAAAGGAAGCTCATTTATGAGCACAAACCAACACACTGACTTCTGGAACATTCACCATCCTGAAGCATAATCTTGGGAAAGGTTAACTTGATGCTGAGCACTAACACAGCAAATTGCTCACACCTCATCTTTTTCCATAATAAAGTCTTCCAAGATCCAAAACTTCTCCTACCAAATCATTTTCTACTTTCTGCCAAGAGCCAACTCACAGTCTATCCTTATCAATAAAATTATAACACTGAGCAACCCAAAGCAGGAGTGAACTCTCTAAGAAAGGTAATACCAGCCTCAGCATGGCTTTTCCATGGAGTTAATCAGATCTTAATAAAGAAGCATGGTACCACATTCTCTTCCTGTGAACAATTATATAGATAAACTCCTTCCCAACAGGCAATCAAACAGAATTCCTGTGGGAATGACATCAACTGCCTAAATTGAACAGTATGAGTAATGTATTTTAGGCTTCTTGTAAAGGCAATTTAGCAACCAAAGACTTAAATACTGGCATGGTGCAAACCATTCCTTATTCATTATACTACTACATGAGTTCATAAATTGAGAATTACTTGGTATGTCAAACCCAACTATGAGGAGGTCCTTCTTTATGTTCACACAAAGCCATGAAACTCATGTCCGTCCATTTAGAATATACCAGTACACGTAGTAAAAGTTTTTATTAAAATTGGAAATATATCATTTAAGTCACAGTAATTAAGTAAACTTTGAACAGATCCATGCCAACATCAAAACCACCAAAGTAACTGAGCCTTTGTCAGTAAATAAGATTTTAAAAATTGTATTTTGAGTTTCCAGTTGCGTATTTCCAGTACTCTAGTATTTACCAGTTAGACAAAACTGGGCTTATACAAGAACCAATTCCTAGCAGAGCTTTTATCACATACTCAAGTTATCAAAATATCAATGGTTGTCTACACCTAGAAGGCTGAAGACAAAGTTGATTAAAGAGTAATTAATTTAAGTAACAGAACTCATATGCTTACTAATGTAACTCCAAGACAGCCTTGAAATCAGAATAGTTGGGTATTTTTTCCTAGATTAACAGATGCAATTTCTAAACTCTTACCTGAAATGACTTGGAAGTCTGTCAAAGTCTAATATTACACTTAGCCTAGTATTCAAAGTAGCTGAGCAAGCTTCAGCAAAGTTTAATTCTAAAATTAGCGTGGTAATTACTATACTAGCTTCACAACTTTGTCCTCAGGCTAAGAATTAGCCCATCTTTAAGACTGCTGTTCCAGGTAAATTCTCCACTAATTCCCAGCTGTACCAGCTTAATACATGTCCTGTACCCTTGCTTTAATATGCTTAACCCTCTGAACTTGCTCATCTACCTATGCTCATCCTCATTAACTGAGAAACTCTGAGGCTAAAGTCACAGCTAAACAGTCACAAACACAACCACAGTATCACACCTTGTGATCAAGGAGGGAAACAAAGTTGTATCTTGAAGTAGTGCCTTAATTACAGCTATTTAACTTAGTCCCTATCCCCAGCTAATAACTGAACAAGCTTTAAAGTATTCACTAGGAAAAAAACAGAACAGTCAGTTCTGTGAGAAGTATTACACAAACTTTGAGTCAAAGTACAGGATAGACAATAATTTCCAGATGAATTATCTGTATTTGTCAAGTATTTTACCCACATGACTTTGACTAAGTCACCAAAGCCAGAAGAGAAGTCAAACAGAAATTTCTATTGAGCAGTCACTGCAAACCCACCAGGGCATTACAGCAGATGAGGAGCTTACACCTTTTACAAGTAAGCCCTGTAACCACCTTATGTCCCTTCAGCACACAGGCAATGTCTGCAGGGAAAAGGTGGGCCACAGGACTGTAAAACACAAGTACTGTAAGGTTTTTCAAAAGGACAATTGTCTTCAATTGAAGATTTAGCCAGCAATTAGATAGCTGAGCTGCAACAAAGTGAAAAAGCACAGATGTTGCAGCAGGTTTAGTGCCTAGACAACAATCTGCATTACAAATAAACAGGAAAAACATAATTTACTTATCCTAAATACTTCGAGGACCACAATGTAAATTTCTTAGTAACTAATCCTATTTGCAACTCAGCAGCAAATAAGAATTCAAGAGGAAAAAAATCCCTTCTCCCCATTATTTCACTTGATTTTTGTTTTACTAAAAATTAGCCAAAGGCACTCCTAAGAAAGTTAATCAAACAAAACAAAATCAAATCTGAGAATTACCAAAATTAAACTTTACAGAATGCAATTGATTCAGTGTTTTTATCTAAAACACTAATTACATTCTGTCTTGTTACCTGCATCCCCTTTCAGCTCACTTCAACATGCCCTGTTTTATGTATAATTATCTAATTTTAATGCTTAATTGAATATCTTAAATTATGATGAACCTCCCAAGTTCACCTTCTGAGTAAAAAATACCAACACTGTACTGATTCAAGAGGTTGCAGTCCTGTGTTTCTGGTTCCTTGCTAGGAGCAAGGCACCCACAAAATCACGTGATAATCACAGACTCTGAAAAATAGCTGACTTGCACATTATTGGACTTCCCAAAACTCAGTTTCACTAATCCTATTTAGAAGTTTGTCTTTAACGATTAAAGCTTGACTTGCATATATACTCATGGCAATTTATACTCCCAGACTGAAATTCTCCATAGTAACACTATAATTTCATTATTGTCTACGAAGTATTTATGCAGTTGTCTCATTTTTGTATTGTGCATTGTTACAGCCTGTTTCTTCTACAGTATGTTGTTTTGATGTTTTGCAAAATACACATTTAGGTTTTTTTTCTGACTAATCTTTTATTCAATGCCTTTTGTCCTAATTGCTTCTTGCCCTCAAAAATTCAGTATTACTAGTCTTTCTACAAAAAAGATTTTCATTATTACAGAAAACGACAATGAAGACTTTACATTTAAGATTCAAAAAACTCTTTGGTTCTCCACTGCACTTTTTCTGTTTAAAGAGCTTTTCCTTTAAGGCTACCAAATGACTATGTTAATTTGAAACATTAACTGATTTCAGTTAAGCAGTTTTCATAAAATAAGCTTAACATAGTTGTCATGCTCATGTTTTTCCTTCCTAGAAAATGTAAGCCACTCGAACCCCTTTGTATCACCATTACAAGCAAATCCTCTTTACCAAAGGACAATGACATAATTAGGTTACAGGTTATCTTTTTTACATCTACATTTTGAAAGTGATAAAACATAGATCGTGACATAATACCAGACTCTTACTCATCTCATTTTTGATACCTTTGTTCTGGGATTTTTATTATTTTAGCTACCATGGCAAAATCCAGAAGGTATGAGGTGAACACTTTGGGAAACTCATTAATAACAAAGCCTCATAATAGAACTTTTGGCATTTCTGGAAGGAAGAGGAGTTGTTTTGCCAGGGTAGCGTTGGGGGGCCAGAGAATCTTTGGGTTGTGGCAGTTTTAAAGTTTTGCCTTACAAGGCAGGTGAAGCCAATCATGTAAGAAGACAGCTTCCTTTCTCAACAAGCTTCCTTATGGAGTGATTAAACAGAGAGGAAGCAGCTTTCAGTGTTACAAACTTCACAAGAGGGCAGGTTATACAAGACTTGGAACCTTGTCCATCCTAAATTTTTCTTACTGAGATTAACTGTTGATCAAGTTTGTTACAAATATCTGGCATACCCTAGTATTAGTGAACAATAACAAGCATTTTTTCTTGAAGTCTTACTTACTATTTTTTTCTTTTGGGATTTTAAATCTTCCAGAGCATCATCTAAAAGAAGGACATTATATATTAGTTTTTCAAATATAAATTAAGATAATTTCAGCACACTCTAAACATTGACATTGCCTTGTGAAATCAGACAAAATTATGCATTGACCACTACCAACTCTAAACATCAGTAAACTTTGTACAAAATAACTAGAGTTTTTATGTGAAAATAAATCACTTAAAATGCTGAACCTGCTTATAAATTATAGCCCACTGTTATCACTTTACAGTTATAACTATTAAAAAATTTTATGTACCATTTCCTCATTAAGCAAACCAATTCAGCCAGTGCCCTGCTTTGACCTACATTAAAACTGGTACAACAATGGACCAAATACATTTAATCTCATGACTCAAAATACAAAAAAAAGCTTGAGGTCTAAGCATTAATATATCCGAGTACCAGATTTACTGGCTTCAGTATTTCACATAAACCTCTTAACACATACTAGTTTCAAATGCCAGGTCGATTCCAAGCTTCAAAGCTCAATCTGTTTCACCCTTTCTGTACTCTTGACTACAACAAAGCCCCCAGTTTTCTAAAAACAGCTACCAGGAGGTCATTTTACTACAAAATATTAAGAGACTTGTACAACAGGTAGGCACAACACCTAACCCGTCCAAGAGGAAGAGAGAAGAAAGGCCAAATGCCTGTGGGATTCTCCTGAAAGTCAATGTTTGGAGCCTGACATTCTTGGAAAACTCACTGCAATAAACTACCACCTAATGCAGAAGATACTCTCTCAACAAACTAGCTTTCTACTAGCTCTTTTCACAGCAACAAAATTTTAACAATAAACTACAACTTTTTACCCTTTCTCAGCTCTACTGAACATGGGCAGCTTACTTTCTGTAGAAATACACCTATTCTTACCCATTTTTCAAATTTAAAGAATTTTCAGATTTAAAGAAAAAGCTTTTTAGAACTACAAGACACAAAACCAACTAAACACCCCTTTTTTATTTTTACTATTTACAAATACGTATTCCATATCATTCAAAGTTACTTCAGGAAAACTGTTACTTAAAATTAAGGGAACAAATAATTACTTGAATTTTTCCAGAATGCAGAAATCCATTTTGATCAAATACACCTCTTTATTAAATGCGCAACATACTAAAACCAGTATGAACATACTGGAAAGGTTATTATTTATGCAGTAAAAGGGTAACTACAACCACCCACATTTGTTAACAGGACATGGAAAAAGACAGTATTTAATCCGGGGATGGACCACAGAAGATGGACAATTCCAGAAAGTGTGCATCTTCCAATTACTAAGGTACCTCCTTTCACCAAATGTTACATTTATATTAGAACACAGTCTCACACAGATTAACAGCTTAAAATGTATTGCAATACAGTGTGGTATCATGAAACCAAATAAACAGCAGAATACAGACTGCTATTAATGGTTACTCAAGAAACTGAAAGTGCTTTTGGTACAGAAATGCTTAGAGCATCTTCAAGCACAGCCTTCCACAAAGCAATGCAATCGGTTTCAAGTGTGGGTGTTTCTTTCAGACTACTTCACCTCCTGTACTCAACAAGAACCTCGAGAAACACCTGCCCTTTAAACATGGCCAAATGGCAATTACTGCAAGGTACTCCAAAGAAACCAACATATCTCCTCTTAATTAAACCTACAGAAAAAAAGGAATTCATACTAGAGAAGTCAATACCTGCAATATACCTCATTTATTTTCTCTATCTTTGGGACAGATCAGCCTATATCTTTAACAGTTGTTTGCCTGACCAGTCCTAAAAACTGAAATTCCATAATCTCTCTGCATCACCTTCCCTGAAGTCTAGCTACTCATTTTCTTCACTCACAGCATCATTCCCAAATCTGGTGTATACCAATTATCCAGCACAGAGCTTTATTGTGTTAAATAACCTCCTCTAGTGTCTTAGGATGTTATACTAATTTATCCCAGAATAAAAATTTGCTTTGAGCAACTTGGTTGACTCTTTGCTTTCTAAGCTACACTTTCTCCTGCTTTACTGCTTCAACTGTACATCTGATTTTTCTTTTTCAAATATAGGACTTTTATCTCTGAGGTAAAACACTTTATTTTTATCCAGTCTCTGGAACCACACAGAAATAATCCCTTTTGGCATGTTCTATCATCTACTAAACCCTTTAAACACAGGGTCAACAAAAGCACTAGACTTGCCTGTATGCTCAAAACAGCAATAAAGACATTTAAGCAAACTAGAAAAACATACTTTTTTTTTCTTTTCAGCCATGAAATGCAAATCATTCATTTCACCTTAGAAATGAATCACACAGCACCACAGAATATATGGACAATTTTATTTCTACATAAAAATGTATGTTCTGTGCTTGCATATCAAATGCAAACATTCAGTTTAAGAAAAATTCTAAAAGTGATGTTTAACTTGTAAGCTGTCACAAATTAAATACATCATGCTGCTCTGCAAGTCATAAAACACAGTGCAACACTGAAGTTTTCCTGTATTATTGCTCACATCACCATGAGATATTGTTACAGGCTGAACTGCTTTCAAGGAAAGTCTCAAATGAATTCTAAATACTGCAGACAAGTGCCACAGATGCTGTTTTTAAAGAGCATGCAGATTCATCCTAATGCAAAATTTAACAACTTTTTACATATGCTTGAAAAACTCCATTACTTTTTGGTTTTGCTACATGACTTCCAATTTTCCTTAGCTCTCAAAAAAGCAGAAAAACACCCATTTATACCTTCCCCACTCATGAAAACATAAGTATGCTTTGGAGAACTTGGGAGAGAAAAGACATCCTGACAAATAAATTAGACACATCTGCTATAAATTGCTTCCTTTTTGTATAAGGATACCAGATGACTGCTAGGATTTGTGAGACACAAATATCATGGAAACTACTACTACTGTTTATATTTCCTTTCCTCTTCCTCCTACTTCTACACCACATTTTATTCCATTACACTTTTGACACATGCAAAGACAGGAGATAAGTTAGCACAATTTTATAAGTGAAGTGAAAGATTAAGAAGACCCTTCCTGTTCCTTTATGAACTATGGCAGAAAAAAAGTTTACCTAATACTACCCACTTCAATATTAACTAAAAGGCTTCCCTTGTCTTTCTGGAAGCCAAACAATCAAAAGCATTTACATTATCAGAATAAGCATAATTCTCAACTAGCCACTTATTCAAAAAAAAAAAAAACACAAGGAAAAAGTACTTACTATTTCTTTCTGTCCGTTTGGAAAAGAAAAAAATGAGCAGTGTTCTTATGCACCAGATTCTTTAGAACAAAAAAGATTAGTTAAAAGACATTACAGTAACCATTTCTGAAGTCATTTAGCAAACAACATTTAGCAGATGAGGTTTTATTTTACAAATACAAAGGACAGAAACCTTCAAATACTATTAATATAAAAAACTAAAAATTAAATTAGCATCTTGTCAATGAGACATCAATATTGCTCTAAATAAAAGCATCTTCTCCATTGAAATTAACTGCTACTTAAGGCAGAAATACTAAGGCAGCAGCAGCAATATCACTTGCTAAAAAATGTTCAGCTGAAAATTACTTAGTCATCACTTCTTATTTGATAGATTTATAATGCATTTTACCTGAAAAAAAAGAAACTTGGCAGTTGAGGCCCAAAATTAAGGTCAAGAGATTTGTGGGAAGAATTCTAATATCAATGAAAACCATGAGATAAGAGCTATTGTACAAATGCTCTCCCAAGCAGAATTAACTGACCTGAGTCCTAGTGATTTTAAAGAGCCCTAAGTCTACTCAGTTTCTGTAGGGTTTCAGCTGACTTAGCTGGAGCAGTTTATGTCAAGATGAAGTTAAACTGATCTATGACCACTTTACAATTGACAGGTCTCTCTGCAATCATCAGGACTTCATTTGTTTTAAAGCTTAGACTTGCTTCTACATATTAAGCTGACACTTTTCCTGGTAAGCTATTCAGTCTAAGCCAAGTGGCAAGTCTCATACACCAAATCATTCCAAGTATACAAAACCCTCCTAATGTTAATTAAATAATAGAGCCTAAATTAGCAATGTTTCATTTAAGAAAAGAACAATCTTAAAGGCTACAAAGGTCATCTGACCAAAAGTATGCATAAGAAAGTAGGCAAAAGGCTTTAAGAGTTTTCATAATGACTTAATTAAGAACATCTTCTGTATTTATACAATGGTTGCCCAGTTAAAAATGCCTTCAAGTATTAACAACACAGCCCAAGCTAGGCAAGTTGGATGAGGCACCTGGAATCTGAAAGCAGCCTATCTAAGATAAGAGAAAAAAGAAGTTTAAGTATTCCATGTTCAAAGGTGTGCTATAATAATTGATCTAATAATACAGGTGGATTTATCCACTTACACAACACAAACTGTGTCTTCATAAAGTACCAAAAGAAATAAATGTTCACAGGGTTTAAATTGCCTTAAATACTTTGTTAAAGAGGCAAAAGCATTATTTCTTTTTAAATGTATGCTTAATAGTCTTCTACCTAAAGCTGTATTCTAAATACAAAGTCAGACATCATGAAATAAAAAAGCATTTCCTCAGTGAGAAATCTGAGGCAAAAGTTTAATAGCAGACCATTTCAACCAATTTTACAAAAAAGAAAATCTATTTCTGTGAAGATCACAACATGCAAATTAAAACTAGTTCAAATAAAGATCAGTTCAAGAAGAGCACCCTTCTAAAATGCCAACATATTTCTTCAACTTATCGGGTATTTCAACGTACATTTAAAATTAATGAAGTTATATTCCTAAAACTTAACTTCCTCTACCAACATCAGTAACTTGCTGAGACCCTGAGGGACTGACCTAAGGCAGAAATAACTTGGTGACTGACTGCAAGCTGGAAAAGGCAGACATACTCCAGTTTGATTAGGTCTGAAAAATCTCTAGAGCTATTACTGGGTGGCACCAGGCATTCAGCATGGAGTCACCTCTTGACCTAGAACAAAGACAAGCTGGCAGCTGCTTGCCATTCATATCTGCCAAAAAAAGCTGAAGGGGAATAGCTTAAAGAAAAAAAAAATCTGATAAACAGTTGCAAGTCATAAGAGAACAACAGACTGATTCCAAGTGCTACTAAGCTGACATCTAAATCAGAATTTTACAGAGAGCCATCTTGAGAAAAATAAGCAGAGCTGGAAGAAAAACTAGATAATAAAAATCCAACATGTAAATTCAAACCACAGCACTAGAAGCCATCACCTTCAATTATACAAGCTTTCATTTCTACACACCTATGTGAAAGAAGGCTGGCAATACTTTCTCTTTTACAGGCCTTTCCTATCAGCATGAACAAGCTTCACATATTAACAACAAAGACTTGTAAATGCTTGTCCTTAAGAACAAAATTAATTCATATTACTGCCAAAGATTAATTTGAGTTCTAATTTCTATATTAATCCTTTACAGTCAAGATCCTGCTGCCCATGTATCCCCTCTGCAGGAGTCCACAAGAGCAGCCTATCAGTATATTTCAGATAACGCAGTATGACATAGAAAAAGCCTCCTCACCTGGGGGGTTCTCCACATGTTACATTATGCTGACCCACGCTCATCAAACTTGCAAAGCCTCAAATATTTACTTTGACTTTGCCTTTCAAGTCTAAAGCTAGGGCATCTACAAACCATCCCTTCATACACAGGTGCTGTACAAATGGAAGTACTTGTGTTCCTTTCAGCAAACTAGCCAGTGCACTGCACTCCCCATCGGTAGGAAAAATGCTCAGTAGGCTGCTCCCACCTCCCTGATGGTCTGGGAGGAAGGGGAGGCAGCAAACCAGCTGTTCAGTGAGGTGGGAGCCCATATTGTTACTTTTAGAAAAGCAGATTTCTTAGACAACAAAAGCCATTCGTCAAGATAAGCAGCTAATCAGCTCAGTGAAACAAATACATAGGCAATACTTTCTCTAGTTCACATACAATGAAGTCTGCATATTTTCTTGTTGAAGAAAACAATTTTTCAGGAAAACAGCTAATTATGTAAAAGTAGTTTTCAACACACTTAGGGTGATTACCTTTCAAGTCCACTCTCTGTTAATAGTCACCTAACACTAATGTTAACACCTAATCTAACACTAACAAAAGTTTCTCCATTCATTCTTTTATTTTTCCCAGGTTTGTACACTACATTTTACATGTAGTTGACATACTTTTGGTTACTTCTTTATAGTAATGTGACTTCTCAAATTGCAGTAAAAATAAAACCCAAGAAATAGAGTGAAAATAAAACCCTTATACTAAATTGCCTTACAGCTGTTCAGACACAGCTCTCTAGCCCCAGTATAATTTTGATAAGCCACGTAACTTTAGGTGCTATTATCTCTTGATGATAAGACTTAGTTCTATACTAAACCCAGACCCATGAGAGACATTCTCCTCACAGAAAGTATCTGCCTAACTACTTGAATCTTTTTTAGAAGAAAAAATTCAGCAAGTTATGACATCTCAAGAATTGTCAAAGCAAACCCAAACCCCCGCTGAGATGTATTTTCCATCTCCTTTTATAAAAGAGACAGCAGTTAGAAAATAAAAAAGGCATATTTACTTACATCAATGGAAACGCAAAAAATGGAAGTGTCATTGTCAGCCTTGCTGTCCATTCATCAGGAAGACACCACAAATATACAATTAAGCAAGTAATAAGGTAAAGAAGTGAGGAGTAGAGAAGAAGCCTTCCAACCCATAGTTTCTGTAGCCTCTGATTTTTTTCTCTAAATTCTTCTAATGTCTGTATTTCCTGCAAATAAATAGGGTTCAGCCTTATTAGTGCAATTAGTAAGAGGTTTTACTAAGCTGCCTTTAAATGTTTGCTAAAATCAGCCCTATCAATCTGATACTTGATTAGAAAAGTCAAGCAGCTCTTTGATAAATTACAATATTTGCCCAAAGATAACTTTCATAGCATAAATACTCCTCCACACTAATATGGCTATGATATGGGCCACTTGCACCTTATTAGCAATTGGTAAGAGAAGTTAAAAATCAGCACTTTTTCACTGTAATGCATTAGTATATTTGGGACAAGTGAAAAATATCAGAATCTTATAAATGGCAGTCTTTACTATCCCATAACTCACTACTAACCATACTCAGCATTCTAAAGTTCTCATCAGGTACCTGTGGAATTTAAAATACCTCTGACATTTTTCTACTAACATGGTGAATTGCTGGAACCTCTCCACCATTTTACTTGTTTTCCCCTCAGTACTTTCCTCACATTAGGAGTGAAATCATGAAAATCTGTATGATGCTTCTGATATATTAATAAGTGGTCAAGCAATGTCTTGCTATGATAACTATTCTGACTGTATTTCAAGTGACAACAGAAGTACTCCTTTTCATTAAAAGGAAAACAAACATATCAACAGCCTATTTCAAAACAGTTAATGTCCCCACAGAGTACAGACATCTGTCACAAATGCTGGTGAAAAATCACAATTGATTACTGAACAATCTATCCAGTTATTCTGACCTTACTAACTACCACTAGAGTTACAACTTCTGCACAGAAAACCATACATTAAAGCTTTTCTAATCAACCTTTGCTTTAGTGACACTTTCCTTTACATGGGACTTAAACAATTACTTAAAACTGAATTGTTTAATCAAGGTAGCTTCATACTCATTCCCAATTCAGGCTCTCTAAATAAATACTTGCCCTGTAGTTTCTATCTATCTATTATACAGTATTGGTTTTTTAAATGCCTAAACATTAAGGGGAAAAATTATAACAATTCCTCTGATATGCAGAATCTCTACTACTGGAATAATTACCAAAATAATTTAAAATTTCATGAGAGTATTTTACCTTATGTGAGAGAAATACATGGCCAGCAGAATGGATGTATATTTCTAAACAAAAAAAAAAAACCAAAAAAAAAACCAAACAAAACACCAAAAAGCAAACACATACCTTATCTATTTTTTCTAATACTTCTACAGTGGAAGGCTTTGCCTGCTTACAAGGGAAAGAACAAAGATATTAATCTCACTTTTAAAAATTCGGTATTTTGTGGATTACTGTACATTAACAGTTTCCTAACAAAAAGACATACCCATAATAGATTAATAAATTATCTATTTTACATAAAGGAAAGAAGTTTTCCTATTTTAGTGTGACAAATAGAAGGAACTGTAATAGAAGGGACAGCTGGCTTTACTCTTACCTGAAAGCTCCTCTCCTACATCACAAAAAATGAAAATCTATAATTCTTCTACAGCAATAATGAATGTGTAGGTGGAAAGCAAAACAAGAACTGAATTGATCAGTGGCAGAAATAGGCAAAATACAGAGAATATAGAGAGGAAGCCCTAATCTGAGTACTCCAGCTTTTTATTACTATTCATTCCATATAATGACACATGGAGTAAATAACACATAAGCACCTGCAAATAAGGGCTGTCATCACCAGTAAAATTCCCTATAGGAGCAACTGGAAATCCTTCTAGGAATCTTTCCTAATTTCTGAGAATTATCAAGCCACAATCTTTCCCCACCCTTCACACTACAAATTCAAAAGCAACAGCTCTCACTGTATCTCCCTGAAAGTGAGTTTCTATTACACAAAACTGACAGTCCACCTGAAGTTTCACCTTTAACGGAGTTCTGTATGGAAGACTTTGCAGTCAGTTGCTAATAAGCAAAGGCAAACCTAGACTCAAGCAACTCACACATGCCAGGAGAGTAGTAAAAAACCTCATGCCTCTTCTTCCTTCTAAACTCAGGACACCACTCAACAACCAATAAAAACAGATAAAAAGACAGACTTGTACAGGAGTAAGTAGCTACCAAACTATTAGTTTAAACAGCCAGAAATGTATTCTGCACATACCCATTTTTAACTAGGTTACCAATCTTTCAAGTCACAGATGCTGCAGTTTCTAACCCAATGATGCACCACAAAAGAATTTAGATTTACAGAAGGAGTTAAAACTTTATTTTTTTAAGTTAACCAATGGCAGACTGGTACTGCAAAGGAAATGAAGGACAACAGCAGAGTTTCACAGTTTAGTGATTTAGTAAAGAATACTTTTGGTCATGATATCTCACTACTGGACTTTTAAGTGACATACTAACAAAAAAAGTTCAGCACTATCATTCAGCCAGCATTAATAGTCAACATGTCCTAGATACTCCCATCTTCTGGACTAAAGGTTATTACATTGTTACACAATGTTACTTACCCTCCATCGTGAAATTAATCCACCCATCTTCTGTTGTGGACAAATGCTGGCAGAGCTATCAATCTTCTACAAGAATTCACAGCTAGAAATAAAGCATTAAGCACTTAGGAGTAATCTAACAACATAATCAAAGATTCTCAAATTCATTCCAACATCTTAAGAAATCAAAATATTGTATGAAGCCATTGTCTAGCTATCTACCTATGTGCTATTTTTAAATTCAGTTTTCTGATTCATAGGCCATCCTGTATGTCTGTTGATCAGCTCAGATGTAGCCAAAGTTTTTATTTTGGAAATACTTAACCAGCAGGGACTTGTCAAAAACACAGGCACAAATGAACTGCAAAAAGAGCCACCAAAATACTCCAACAGAAAAACAATTTTAAAAACTTAGTATTGGGCATGCTTATTTAAGATACTGATTTCCAGTTATTTCCTCTGATGCCCCTAAGCATAACTCAGTATTCCTTTTCAGTTTCAACTCTAGGCATTCAGCATTAACACCCTGTTAACATCTCATCCTGTTCATGAGAAAATTTCTCAGATAAATCTATTTCTTTTTTATGCTCTCATCAACAAGAATGTGCTGTGTACTCAGTTTTAAGTTCAAAGAACCAGTTTCAAAGATTTCATTTGCTATACAAAAGCACTACATTGGCAGGTCTTCCCTGCACAACTCACAAACCAGTCATCAGCACATCAAATTACTCTAAAACAGTTCCTTAGGGGCAAGAGCAGCTCAGCTCACCCTACACAAACCTGGAACCCATGAACAACATTAATTTGGGGATCTGGGTCAAAGCTCCTGGAACAAAATTGTAGCAACTTCCCATTAGAAGATATTTGAATCAATTGAACCTTAGGATGGCAGACTTTCTCTCCATTCATTTAATATAAAAGTTTTTTTTTACCTAATTAACAAAAAAGTAATCAGTTCAAAACAACCCTGAGAGTAAACTAATGCTCAATCCCAACCAGGACTCAAACCTTTTTCGTTCTGGAATGAAATGATAACACTTAATAAAAGAAAACATTGATCTAGGTAGACAGAACTATAAGTAATCATTATCTTGCTTATTAAGCTTCCTTTGGCCAAAAATTGAAATATATATTTCAACCCAAATTTGTTTTCTAATTGTCTGAGGCCATTAGAGCAATTTAATATGCATAGGATATACATATATTTTTTTATATTTATATAATTGCTCATATACACTAGCACAAACACTGCTGTAGTCTGGTAACCTCCTTATCTTTTAAGAAAGCCAAGGACTTCAGAACTATAGATCCTACTGGTTTCAGAAACCAATCCTTAAAGATAAGGAAATCCATATCAGAAATGCACAAGAATAAAGCTAGAACAGATGGGCAAATTAGCTCCACTGTTGCCAAATTAGTAGCACAAAGGGGTGAGATGTAGAAAAAGCAATTACCCCTTGGACACGAACAAATTCTCAAAATAATCACTACTGCAGCAACTCACCTCAGTAAAACAGCAGTCTTTTTTTTTTTTTTTAACACACAATCTAACACCAAGAATTTTACACAACTGTGACTTTGCAGTACAGGGATGGTTTTGCATTATGGATATTGCACATCTGAGCCTGCACTTTCTTCCCAGGTATTTCTACAGACATAGATAGCTTTTACATTGTTTTGCAATAAAGATACTGTGTCAAATAGCCAACTGAGAAGACTGCAAAGACAGCACAAGGCTCCCAAATCTAGCCTGTTTCCCTAGCATTAAAAAAATAGGTAGATAGCATTGCCACTGCTCTTAGGAGCAATGGTGGCTCTGAGCTGTGGGTATAGAGAGACACAGAGATGCTCACATGGCCTTTGTGCGTGCCATTTTCATTCAAACCATAGTTTGAGAACCTCTCCACTAGAAGTGTTAGAGGATCTTTTGGGAACAAATTATCCTTGAGCAACTGGTGGCTCTTACTTATAGCAATAACACATTCACAGTACTATTGCTACACAAGGGTTTTTTTTTTTTAAATACCTGGCAAATGCTTGGAAGAGAAACAGGTTCAACAAGTGTCACTATGCATCTGATTTTACAGGAGCTAAGATGATGACAGGCTTTAGAGATGCTGCTCTTCAAGTCTGCAATACTACCAAAACCCTTCCCCAAATATGTATTAAGGGATTAGGGCCACTGGATTCACATTTACAGTTCAGTCACTGAATCCTCAATGAGGAGGTGGAAAATTTTCTATGATTACTATAGAGTGGCTAAGATGCTTTCCTTCTTCCCCTCTCTTCTTCTTGACATTACAACACAAAGTGTCTTCAACTGCTTCAAACTCTCCTCCTTACCTGCCACTCCACATACCTACCACTCATATCTATCCTACTATTCACGGCAAGAGATCATCCCCAAGTTACTTCCTTCCCATGCTCTAAACAACAAATTATTGCATAGGACTTTTCCCTTATGAAGACTGCACTCTAGGACAGAACTGTGCATTTCACTGACTAAGCAGTAGAGCAGTTGGACTTATTTCCACACACATT